>PVKE010035474.1:0-16869 GCA_004027555.1 Craseonycteris thonglongyai | reverse complement strand
ATAATATGTGATACAGCATGTGTTTGTATCACACTGTACTGGTATCATTACTAAAGGGGTAGAGTTAGATGTGGCATGCAGTTTTTGTAATACAATGACAACGAGACAACAAGGCTACTGCAATAAAATGACCTAAATGTTTCTATAGATTGTCTTTGATGGATCATAGGGTAGATAACTTATATTAAAAACACATTTTTATGAGTCCCCTTTTTACTACCTTTACTTTCATTCAAATTCTGATACAGTACACCCACATGTGGAAACTCTCATGAAAAAGCTTCCACATGGGGAAGCTGGGATGGCTCAGCGAGTTGAGCACTCGCTATGCAACCCTAGAGTCCGAGGATTGAATCCTGGCCCCGACCCATGTGGACCCATATGCTGAACTGGGGAGCTCCACCAGTTCAGTTCTTGCCGGAGCCTATGCAGGAGGCTCCTGGCCCAGTTTCTGCCCTGTGCAGCCCCGTGCCCACCTGTGGAGTGAAACTATGTGGAAAACTAATGCTGTCAGCTGTGGAGACTGCTCTGGACACCCCCCTTCTCCCTGTCTCTCTCTGTCTGTCTCTCTGTCAAAAAACAATAAATAAACAAACAAACAAACAAATAAACAAACAATAAATAAATATTTTTAAAAGGCTGCCACACCTCTTTGAAGGTTCAAATGAGCGCTGTCTACAATTATAGAACAAGTCTGAACTTTCTAAAACTGATGGAAATGGCAATTTTTAAAAATATAGTGGGGTTTAATTGTAGGATTAGAATTAAAAGGAGTACAAAATAATTTGAAATATAATCTTAAAAATAGATGAATGTAAAAGATAAAGAATAAGAAAATGAAATTGATGGCTTCTTAGGCAGTGCTTTGCTTAGTGTGTTATTCAATTTGCAGTGAAAATTCTTAAGTTATTTAAAAACATTTTTCTTTAAGATTTATTTTATTGTTTTTGACAGAGACAGAGAGAGATACAGAGAAGGGAAAGGACCCAGAGCAGTCCCATAGTTTTCTGTCACCAGTTTTCAACATAACTTCATTCTACACAAGTGGGCGGGGCCGGGGAGGTGTGCAGAGTGGTAACTGGGCTGGAGGTCTCCTACATGGGAAGCTCACCCCTACAAAAACCAAACTGGGGCCTCACTCCACTTCAGCATATGTGTAGGCACCAGCCAGGGCCAGGATTTGATCTTCAGACCCCGGGGCCACAAGACGAGTGCTTAACCCACTGAGCCATCCTGGCATCCCCAATTTAAAATATTTTAACTATGATTTTTTCCCAAGAAGGTTGACAAGTTATCTAATCTAAAAATTGGTATGCCTTTTATTTATTTGTATAAATTTACATATAGTATCTACCGTTAATTTCTACAGTTCTATGAGTTCTAATACAAGCATAGAATTTTTATATGTATAGAAAGTTTTAATATATGAGGTTCTTGAGAAAACAAAACAAAAGCTTTTTTCCCCTTCTCCTTAAATGTATGTCCCTTCTTATGCTGAACTGCTACTTAGTTTCTTTTTTATTCTACTGTTAAATTTACTGAGGTGGGGAGGTCGGGAATCAGGATGGCTCAATGGGTTAAGAGCTCACTTTGCAGCCCCGGGGACTGAGGATTGAATCCCAGCCCTGGCCCATGCAGCCCCATATGCTGAACTGGGGTGTGCTTTTCATGCAGGAGGCCTCCAGTTTGGTTCTCAACCCCTGGTTAGGCCCCTGGCTCAAGTGGGTGTGTCTTCCATGCTGGAGGCCCCCAGCTCAGTTCCTGCCCTTCATGGCCCCTGCCCACCTGTGTGGAAGGAAACCATGTCAAAAACTGATGATGTGCAACTATGAAACCTGCTCTGAGCCCTCCCCCTCGTCTCTGTCTCTCTCTATTTCTGTTTCTGTCTCTGTCAAAAACAATAAAGTAAATCTTTAAAAAAATTTATTGGGGATGTAGATACTTGTAACCACCACCACAAACAGAATATAGAGCAGTTTCAACACCTTAAGCGATTCCCTCTTGCTGACCTTTTGTAGTCACTCCTCTTTGCCACACACACACTCCCTCCATAACCCTAACAAAATGAAACAGCTGCTCCAGAAACCATCTGGCAGTTTCTCACATTTTAATTTGACCTATAAATTATTACCATATTTACAAAATTGTGCAGGATGAAAATGTGACTTTAACCTATTAGATATTGATTTACCATGGAACCCACCATAGAAAGAACCCCAAAAGTAGGAAAGATAACATTTTTCGTGCTGATAAAGACCTGTGTCTATAAAGCATACCATCCCGCAGGTTATCCGCCATTGACACATACCTATGAGAAAATGAATGATGAAAAAACTGAAGCTCAAAAGTCCGTGAAATCATCTTCTTTATATATTCTCTTATAGGGGCCATTTCTCATAACCTGGTGTCTTTAGCTTGAGTTCAATCCACATGTCACCTTACGTGGATATATGATTCCCCTTGCTCTGTGTAATGCTCTTTCCTGATGCATACCAGAACAATCACTCAGGATGAGTAAACTGGGCATTGATTTGGGGATAATAAACGTCCCTGCCCTGTGCACATTCTATAGTTGTCCTTTTGGCTCCAGCCACCCATCGAAATTCGTATTTTCATTTATACGTTTTTCTATCTTTCTATCTACTTCTGCATTATTTTAGAGACATTTTAAAGACATTTTACTGTTCTATGTACATTTCTCATGTAGGATTAGAAACTAACTTCTTGAAATTAGTATAAGAGGTATAAGAACCACCCATGGTTCTTGCAAATTACACATGAAGTTTCCATGAGGGCTGTTGAATCTAATCTTGGTTATATTCACCAAGTTAGAAAGGAACAGTGAAAAACAACATGAAGAGATTAGTGACTAATAAAGAAAGTTTCTTCCATTAGCTAAGAGGTTGGACCACAGGACCTCTAAGGTATTTTCCAAGCTTAATGACCATTCTTGGGACATTATAATCATGCTAAGATATGTTAATTTACTGACTGAATTATGCTATGCCACCTCCCCACATCATTTGGCCTGTGTCGACTGAACCCTAGTGAGTTTAACAAGCATTTAGCTGCTTGTTAAAATCAGGCTTCTGAAACTTTAATTAATGATTGACTTGTCACTACTTTTATTTCATTTGAGATTTTGACTTTTCATTTAAGGGCACATTTTGCTCATCATTTGATATAACCTCAGCTGTGGTTATTTGACGGCAATATTTTAAGCAGCACATTTTCATGCCATGTTGCATTGACGTGACATTCACTTCTCCACATACCATAACCCTTTGTATTTCTACTTTTCACTGAATTCTTCTCATTTGGAAAGAAAGGTGCTTAGTAATTCATGGAAATAAAAATTGAGATAAAAAGAAAAATATGCAAAATCTTGGTTAAATATGTACATGTAAAAGAAGAGATAAGCATGATAGAAAAGGAGAAAATTATTTTTATATGGCCTGATTGAAAATAATAATAATAATAATAATAATAGTGCCACACAAAGGCCTACACAGAAGTTGCCATTCAAAGACATTTGACAGCACACCCACATACACACATCAACAACACACACAAAAATACTTTATACTAAATGAAGATTTGATTAAAGCATTTCCTTTAAACTCAAGAAAAAGTAAATATGCCTGCTATAACTACAGACTGACAAAAGAGAAAATATGAGGTTTGCAAAACAGTGAACACAGAATTGTTTCAACAGAACATGATTGAATACATAGGGAACTAAAAATAATCTGCAATAAGTTACTGCATTCATAAGAACATTTACAGATTTACAAAATTAACATTCTATAGTTGGTTGCATTTCTATATGACAGCAACAAGCACTTGAAAAAAATGTAATTAAAATATTATTTCTTATACCGATAGCTAAATAAATACATTACAAACAAAATTTAACAAACTATATGCAGGATAATGGAATTTTGTGGGGTTTTTTTGGGTTTTTTTAGCCTTATAGAAAAAGATGAAATAGAAACTAAATAACAAAGACATTTTCTCCATAAGTGTGAGGTGTATTTGCATTTGCAAACAGAGAACCTGGGTCAGGAGAGTATCACTCTTACCTGGAAAACTAATTTCTAAAATTTACCAATTTCACCATAATATATTCAGTTCAAGGAGAAGGAATGAATACTCAGAGAAAAAAGAGAGTCCTGTATCTTAAAACATAAAAGTAATTGATATTTCTTCAATATTAAAAAATGAGCAGATATACCATATTTATGGATTGAAAGATTTTGTATTTCAAGTAGTTCACCCACACTATATATTGATGTATAGAATCAATGTAATCTCAATCCAAGCCCCAATATTCTTGCATGGTATTTGATGTACTTGTCCTAAAATTTACAAAAAAAGGCAAAGACAAAAAATAGTTAAATCACTCTGGAAGAAAAGGAAATCTTTAAAAATTGCCTTTTTATATATCAAGACAAACATATAGTAACTAAAGTTGTCTGATAAGTAACAGGGGTAATTTTTTTTTCTACAAATTTGAGACAAACAGAAATTCAGAATAGTGGGAAAAAAAGAATTAACCAATAAATATTCTTATAGAAAATAATGATGTTTCCTAGCACAAAATCCAATAATCCATTTTCTGTGGATGAGATTCCTAATAATGAAAGTCAAAACTATAAATAAATTAGCATACAGTATAAGAGACTGCCTTTCAGATCATAGAATAAAAAATTACTCCGTAATGTAAGACATAAAAATATTATCCAAAAATGAAAACATTAATGTATTCAATTACATTACAAGTAAGAATTTTCATTCATTAAAAGGTATCTGAAAGACAATGAAAAAAAAACAAAAACAATTCAAGTATTGGGAAGATTAATTTATAACACATATAACCTGAAAAAAGATCTAGGATCTGAGATATATAAAGTATTCCTGCAAATCATAAAAGAACACAAATAACAATAAAATTGGGAGAAAAGCTAACTATGTAAAAGAGAAAAACAGTAAATATACAAAGGCATTTAATCATGTTAGTAATTAGTTAAGTGCGAAGTAATTCCATGAGATACCATTTTGTATCTATCATACTGCCAAAAAAAAATTAAAAAGCTTGAAATTAGCAAGCATTAGTAAGTATATTGGAGCAACTAAATCAAAATGTTTTGCATAAAAGTGCAGAAAATTTGGGTATACTATATATACTGCATTTGTTGTGTAAATTAGTACCATGTCTTTGGAAAATTATCAGAAATATCCAGTAAGTTTAAAATGATTCTACACAATAAGGTTGCACTTTCACTTCTCAGATATAATATTAAAAACCTTAAAGATATATGTTTGAAAAGGCATAGCCAATGAAGTTTTAGCAGCAATTTTAATAATAGTAAAACTCTAAAAATATAAGTGTATCAATAGAAAATTATAGTATATTCATACAATGTTATACTACACTATATATAGCATTGAAAAAATGAATTGTAGCTATAGACATTACCATAGATAAATCTCTTAATATAATATTAGCTTAAAAAAGAAAATTAGAATTAATACATAAACATCTTTCATAAAGCATGTTTCAAATGTTAATACTGACAGGTGTGTGTGTGTGTGCATGTGTGTGCATTTTGAAACAAGTCTTATAGACAGATACAGGAATCAGTGAGTGATTCTTTCTGAGAATTTTATAGCTTTATACCCATCATCAATGTCACACACACACACACACACACACACACGCATCTATTGATATGGTTAAGGTAAAAGTGTAATATTTGTTTATAAAGATCTGTTCTTGGGAAAGATATTGCAATATAAGAAGTAATTTTTATTTTAATATGAACATTGGTTTATTCTGTCTTTGTGATATTTATATTTTAAACATTATTTCTAAATGCATAGTGCTTTACAATTTACACGTGCATGATATCTCAATTGATCATCCTATCTTTCCTTTGAAATACTATCATCCTGTAATAGAATATAGGAAACCCAGGGTTATAAATATAAAGCAACAGTTAGAGCACACACCCAGTATATAGGATAACAGGAAAACCTCAAATATCACTAAATGGCATAGTTTCAAATTTTTAAACACCAAAACTATCTTTCCAGTGATATTTATCCATCTAATTATTATTCATTAATTTTCTATCTATGAGTAAATTTTTAAGAACACTTGTACTTCCAAAGCACACATAGATCAAAGCCATATCAGGGTCCCTTTTCAACCTTATAATGACACTGGACACTGGATTTTTCAGTTATCACAACTCCCATTTTCCTGGGAAACTAAAACTAGTAGTAAAGTGATTAAGTCTCCAGTACTTGGCATTATAATAACTCAGTAATTATACTACTATATTTATATGTTTATAGTCTGAACTTGTCAGTCAGAGCTCTTTTACTTTACAATAAAAAATACATACATATATATACATACATACATATACATACATACATACATATTTTTTTAACTTAGGGCTATATTTCTGGTTTATGTAACCAAAGAAAAGATATTCTCTCTAACCTTTGTCTCTGTTTACTTCAGTTTATCATTGTTATTCTCCAATTCCTCCATGAAGGTGAAACCGTGGGTACTAGTACCTCTGATTTTTCATTACTACTCCTGTGTCCCCCAAAACCCTCCAAAAGGAAATTCTTTATTAATGGTTCCTGGAACACTGTCACCCACACCTGGTTATATCCTTCCCATTTTCTCTTCCCATTTCAGGTAAGACAACAGAGGACCGATGATTCACTGTGTCACATAGTGGTAGCAAAAGCACAACTAAGATTTTCAAGTCACTATTTATTAATACTAATATCTTACTAAAAGTTTTAGAAAGGCCCCATATTCACGAATTTTTTGCATCTCATTCTTTTCAAAATAAAAGCCAACAATTTGGGCAGCCTGAAAGATTGCTTCAAGCACATCATAAGTGACTGATTAGGAGATTATTTTTGAGCTGGGGGAATAGAAATCAACCCAGATAGTATACTGTCTCTCCAGACTCTAGCACAGTAGAATTTGTTCTCAAAAGTGTTCTTTATTTGCAAGTGTTGACAAGGCAACCCTCTCCAGCAGAAAGACAGATTAACTCCCAGTGGTAACTACAATTTTCATAATGATAAAACCTTTTGGGGACTAATTTATACATCATCTTTTTTTTGGCACCGGAATCCTTTCTAAACACTTAAAAGGTTGTGCTTATACTAACACAACACATCGAGCAATGTTTTGCACATATTTGGCATTCAATAAGGGGGTCATTATATTGAATTAAATGCAAGTCATAGCCATATAATTTGAGAAAACAAACAATACATATTTAATAGACACCATTCAAATGTTTAGAATAAATTTAGATACTGTTATAAACACTGAAGAAGAAAACATTATAACCCTTCAAGGTAGTTAGAAAAATAATGAGTAACTTGTGAAGAATTGGTCTAAGTTGAGTTCTGGGGCACTTGGCACAGACGATGTGTATTTCAGGGTATTGACAAAGGAAGAGTGTGAATTAGAGTTAACTGCGATCTGAAAGTGAGCTCTGACGTGAACTTTGAATGAACAATATAAAAGATGGCAGGTAAAAGAGGCAAGGTAAAGGTATTTCAAGGAGGGACATTATGAGCAATTGTGCTGAGGTAAGATGGCCCTAAATTATCTTGATGTGTTCCTGCTCACTTTATAAAGCATCTCCATAGCCAAGGTTCGCTGAAGAATACAAATAAATAAATAACAAAAATAAATAAAGAAGAGTTTTGTCTTTTCAAATCTCTTTCCCTTGATAAAAAGATAAGAAAAATAAATATTGAAAATTCAAAATCATAATTTTGCTGGCTATGAATCACAATTACTGGGAACTTATCAATAAAATGAGGTACCTGGGGCTCACCCAGGAGTTCCTCATTCAGTGTTACTGAGACGGACCAAGAGTCTGGTTAGAACACTGGCTATATATTAATAAACTTCCAGACATGATAGAAAGGTAACCTACACTTAGAAGAAGGCAGTAAAATAATTGGCAAAAGAAAAACAGGTATAAAAAGCCTCAAGGAAGAATGGACAGGGCTCTATGTCTGATAGAAATCCCAAAAGGTTGATGTCATTAATTCTTAAGAGAGAGATATTTATGTAGTTGTTAGGCAATTAAGAGGAGTGGGGCAATGAGAGATGGATTCAGATATGTTGGAGTTTGAGGCTACTAGATTTCTATAGTAGTCATCAGACAACTCAATATCTTTGTAGACACAGCATTAGAAAAGAAGAGGAAAGGATTCAGTATATTAAGCCTAAAAGGAAGAGAATGAGCAAAAAAGAAAATTCAAGAATTCTTGCTAAAGTTGGATGGAGCCTCTGAAATAAGTTTAGTCCAAGCAGGAATCAATAAAGGCAATCATGTACAATCAACACTTGTGTGGATTTAAGTCATGTGATTCAGGAGCTTAAAATACACTTGAATTAGACCAGATGACAGCTTTCAAAGCCACAGCCTAGGTGAAAGAATACTTTTCTTTAAGGAGATTTCGCTGAGGTGTTCCTGACAGAATTTTACAGCAAGTAAGGCAGGATTCAGAGCAAATCGCAGCTGAAGGTAGAAGTGGGTGTGATATAAGCATGGCTTTATGGAGGTATAAGTGCTTCTACTTATATATAGATGCAGCATCGAAGAGACCACAAAAATTGCTTGAGTGTTTTCTGTCAGGCTGCATTCCTCTCTCCTGTTCATAGGCAATTTACTTTGAGCTGAATCTTGAAAAGAACATCTTGACATCTAGCAAAGGGGTTAACCTTTTAGGAAGATTTTCAATATTTATACCTCAGAATACTTGATAAGTTTTTCACTTTCAGGGATTAATCCTGCATACACACCTAAAGGTCTTCTAAGGCACAATCCTGACTCATATCAGTGCATATAGCTCTATATACTACTGTCTGTTGTCTTGTTAGGGCAATTTCATGGGGCTTTTTGCCCCACTCCAAGGGTGGAAGACAAATAAACAAACTTTGACTGGAATTTTGTTAAATAGATCAATTTGGGAAGAATTAACATCTTAAAGATTTATTTTTATTGTTTTTGACAGAGAGAGAGATACAGAGACAGAAAGAAGGGGGAGGGCCCAGAGCAGTCTCCATAGTTGCACATCATTGGTTTTTCCACATAGTTTCATTCCACAGGTGGGCGCGGGGCTGCACAGGGCAGGAACTGGGCCGGGGTCTTGCCCCAGTGAGATCTGAACTGGGGGAACTCCCCAGCTCAGCATATGGGTCCGCATGGGCCGGGGCCAGGGTTCGATCCTCAGTCCCCAGGGCTACAAAGTGAGCATTTAACCCACTGAGCCATCCTGGCTTCCTAAGAATTAACATCTTGATGTTCAGTTTTCTGATCCAAGCAGATAGTATAATTTTCTGTTTAGTTGGTTCTTTTTAATTTCTTTTGGAAATGTTTTATAGGTTTTAATGTACAGTTTCTGGAAACTTTCTGTCACATTCATTATTAAGTATTTTGTCTGGTTTTTAATATGGTACATTTTATTTCATTTTGTAATTGTGCGCTGTTAGTAAAGAAATAGAGGTGATTTTTATAGACTGAACTTGTTTACTTCAAAATCCCTAAGCTCACTTCTTACTAGCTGTTCGTAGATTCCACAGGGTTTTTTGCTTTTTCAATTTGGATAACTTTTATTTCTTTTGTTGCCAGTTGTACTGGCTAAAATCTTAAGGATTTGTATAGAAGTGGTACAAGTATACATCTTTACCTTGTTGTTATTCTTAGGTGAAAAGCAATCAGTCTTTCACCATTAAATAAGCAGTTATTCATAAATGTTTCAGAGATGCCCTCTGTAGGGTTGAGGAAGGTTTCTTCCATTTATAATTGTTCAAAGTTCTGTTTTTCTTCTAAATCAGGAATAGCTATTGGAATTTGTTCAATCCTTTTTATGCATTTATGAAAGTAATCCTTTTTTGTTGTTTAAAGCTTGTTAATATGGTGAAATACATAGATTTACTCTTAAATGTTAAACGAACCATGAGTTTCTTGTACAGGTGTCATGATGTCACGATTTTTATATGCTGTTGGATTGAAGTTATTAATATTAAATTTTTGTAGAAAAATTTACATCAATGTTTATGAAAACATAGACCTGTATTTTTTTCTTTGTAATGTTCATTGTTGGTTTTGATATCAGTGTAATGTGGCCTAAAATAATGTTTTCCCTCTTCAATTTTTGAAAAAGTTTGTGTTATTGCTTACTTATTCATAATAAAGATATCTGGGTCTGGAGTTATTTCCATGAGAAGGTTTATAACTAAAATATTTTTAATAAATGATATAGACTACTATACTACATACTTTTCTTTAGTAAATATGGGTGGTTTGTGTTTTATAAGAAATCTGGGGAAAGCTGAGATGGCTCAGCGGGTTAAGCGCTCGCTTTGAAGCCCCGGGGACCCCGGATCGAATCCCTGCCCGGCCCATGCGGACCCACATGCTGAGCTGGGCTGTGCCCCCAGTTCAGTTCTTGCCGGGGCCTGTGCGGGAGGCTCCCGGCCTGGTTCCTGCCCTGTGCAGCCCTGCGCCCACCTGTGGAGTGAAACTATATGGAAAACCAATGCTGTCAACTATGGAGACTGCCCTGGGCAGCCCCCTTCTCTCTGTCTCTCTCTGTCTCTGTTTCTCTCTGTCAAAAATCAATAAAATAAATCTTTAAAAAAAGAAAGAAATTTGTCCATTTCTTCTCTCTCTCTCTCTCTCTCTATCTATCTATCTATCTATCTATCTATATATATATGTATCTTTTTAAGATTTACTTTTATTGCTTTTTGACAGAGAGAGAGAGAGAGCCAGAGAGAAACAGAGAGAAAGGGGAGGTTCCAGAGCAGTCTCCACAGTTGACAGCATCAGTTTTCCATATATTTTCACTCCACAGGTGACTGCGGGGCTGCACAGGGCAGGAACTGGGCCAGGATCCACCCTCATAGGCCCCGGCAAGAACCGAATTGGGGCACACCCCAGTTCAGCATATGGGTCCGCACGGACCAGAGCTGGAACTCAATCCCTGGTCTCTGGGGCTGCAAAGCGAGCACTCAACATGCTAGCCATCCCAGCTTCCCCTATTTCTTCTATATATTGAAATTTATTATCATAAAATTGTTATTTTTCTCTCTCTCAACCTTGATATTAATCATTTGCTTCTTCTTTTTATAATGTGTGACCAAAGGTATATCATTGTATTGATCTTTTATGGGATCTTTATTAATTTTTATTATTATCTATTTTTATTCTTTTCGTGGCTTTAAATTATTTCTGTTTCAGTTTTTACAGTTGGAAGTGAAAATCATTGATTCAACATCTTACTTTTTTTTAATGCATTTAGTGATACACATTTTTTTCTAAGTACTGCGTTAGCTGCATTTAAAAACGCTTCATTCAGTTTAAAATACTTTATAATTTAGAAGTATTTAACATTATTCAAATATTTACATATTGTCCTGATATTTCTCTCTCTCTCTTTTTTTAAGATTTATTTTACTGTTTGAGAAAAGAGAGAGAGAGAGAGAGAGAGAGAGAGAGAGAGAGAGAGAGAAGGGGGAGGGTCCAGAGCAGTCTCCATAGTTGTACATCATTAATTGTGACATAGTTTCATTCCATACAGGAGGATGTGGGGCTGCCAGGGGCGGGAACCAAACAGCAGCCTCCTGCATGGGAGGCAAGAACTTTTGCTACCATCTCAGGGATTACCAGTTGCACCACAGTTCAGCATATGGGATTACACAGGCTGGGGCCTGTTCAATAAATATCAATTATATTGAAGAAGTTGACAGGGTTGTTCAGATCTCCCATATTTATACTAACATTTTGCGTACTTATTCATTAATTGTTGGCAGACGGGTGCTGAAATTTCTGTAATTGTGGAACTGCTTCTTTTTTTTTTTATGTCCTTGTAGTTACATCACTGTTTACTATTCTTTTTTTAGGCTTGTCCACTAGGTTTATAAATGTTTATGATTATTGCATTCTCCTGCTGAACTATTTTATTTTTATTAAATTACCTCTTTTTCTCTGATAATATTTTTACTCTAATGTCAAGTTTATTAAATATTACTATAATAGCATCCAATTTATAAAAATTGCCATTAGTATGATATATCTTTTTCCATCCTTAAACTTATAATTTGCTTGTATGTTTTCATTAAAACGTTGTGGGTTTTTTTGGTTTCTTTTTTTTGCAGACAGTATATAGTTTGGTCTTGTTTTTAATACAACCTGATAAACTGTGTTTTCATTACAGTATTTAGACCATTTATATTTAATGAGATTATTACATAGTTAAGTTCAAACCTATAATTTTGTCATTGTTTTTCCATTTGTCTTATCTCTATTTGTTTTGTGTTCACTATTTCTTCTTTTTGTGCATTATTTTTAATTACATGAGTATTATTTAGAATTCCATTTTACCTCCTTCATTTGCTTGTAAAGGATAATTTTTTTTTTAAATACTTGCTTTGAAATCTGCACTTTACATTTTTAACTTATTAAATCTTACCTTCAAGGGATGTTATACCACTGCCATAAAGTGTCAAAACCTTACGGTAGTACACTATTTCTCACCTCCCAAGACTTCATTGTAGTACTGTTACACCCTTTATTTTTACATTGTTATGAACCCTCAATACATTATTATTTTCTTTGCCTTAAATAGCCAATTATCTTTTCAGGAGTTTTAAACAATAAGAAAAATGTTTATTATATTTACACTCGTTACTATTTATAGTGCTTTTCATTCCATTGTGTAGATCCAAATATTCTTCTGGTATCATTCTCCTACATGTTTGCTGGTTTTTAATTCTTGCAGTTTTTATATGCCTTTAAAAAAAAAAAAGGAACTATCTACCACCTTCATTATAGAAAGATCTTTTTGTTATACATGGAATTCTAGTGGTCTTTTTTTTCCTTGTAACACTCCAAAAATGTTCCACTTCTTTTCTAGTTTCCATTGTTTCAGACAAAATGTCTGTTATTGTTTCTATGTTTGTTTCTCTGAGCATAATCCATTTTCTCAGGCTGCTTTAAAAGTATCATCCTTTATTTTTAGTGTTAAGTCATTTAACTATGATCCACAATATGCCTTATTCTATTTTTTTCAATTTTCTTGTGCTTGGGATTTGCTAAGCTTCTTAAATATGTTTTTATATATATTCATAAATTTCATTCATTGTTTCTTACATATTTTTCTCAGTTACCATTTATCTTTCCTCTTTTGAGAGATTCCAGTTATACATATAATAGTTTATGCAGTATTGTACCACATTGATGGTTTTAATTTATTTCTGTCTTTTATCTCTATTTTACGGTATGTTGGAAACTTTCAATTGCTATGTTTTTAATTTCACTAACTTTTTCTTCTGTAATGTCTAATCTGCAGCTAATCCTATCCATTGTGTATTTTTAATAAACTTCATTTTTACAGCAGTTTAAGATTCACAGCAAAATTAAGCAGAAAGTACAGAGATTATATCCCTTACCACACACTGGCACAGCCTCCCCTATGACCAACAATCCCACCACAGTGGTACATGTGTTACAATTGATGAATCCACATGCATAGGTCATTATCACCCGAAGACCATTGTTTACATTATGTTTCATTCTTGGTATTGGATATTTTATGGGTTTCAACAAACGTATAATGACATGTGTTCAGAAGTATTCGTTGTGTTTTTAAATTTAGAGATTGTAAAATTCTTCTTAAGAAATTTGATTTGGGTCATCTTCATATGGTACTTACATTTATTTCCAGGATCAATCATTCTTCTTTGTTCTTCATTCTTTATTGTATGAAATGCAGTTATAAAATTATAAATGACCCTGTCTACAAATTTTATCATCTCTGTCAACACTGGGCCTGTTTGCATTGATTTTAACTTTTCTCCTTTTTATATGTTATCTAACATTTTTCGTGCTTAGTAGTCTTTATTTTTTGTCAGACATGAATTTTACATGAATATATATTTTTTTATTCCTACAGGTATTCTTAAAAGTTTTTCTGGGATACAGTTAAGCTACTTGAAAATAGGTTAATCCCTTCAGATCTTGCTTTTAAGCTTTGTTAGGCAGAACCCAGGCAACCTTGCTTCTGGAACTTATTTTGCTTCACTACTAAAGCAAAATTCTGCTGAGAAATCAATCTCTTGCCCTGTGAATTATGAGTTCTGTTTCTCATTGGTTAGAAAGAACAAGAACTATTCTCAGCTCTGTATGATCTCCAAGAGCTGTTCTCTCTAATATTTTCAACTATTCTATCCATTGCCTTGGGAAACCAAAAGCTGGTTCTTTGAAAAGATGAATAAAATTCATAAATTTCTAGCCAACTTACCAAGGGGAAAAAAGGGAGAGGATTCAAAATAAACAACATCAGGAATGAAAAAGGGGTCGCTAATACTACTCCCACAGAAATTTATAAAAATAAAATATTTTGATATAAGATAGCAGAATATCTATTAAATTTGCATGCAGAAATACTGATGAAAGTAACAGAGACTATCTACTTAAGTTGAGAGACATAGCACTGATGTAGTTGTAATCTATTGAGTGGAATACTCAATATTATCTACGGCCATGCTACCTGAACACACTCAATCTTGCCCAATCTTGTCCAATCTTGGAAGCTAAGCAGGGTCAGGCCTGGTTAGTACTTGGGTAAGAATACTCAATATTGTTAAGATGTCAGTGTTTTCCTGTTTGATATATAGATACATTCAATATAACCCCAATCAAAATTTCAGCAAGATTTTTGTAGGTATGAAAAGCAGATTCTAAAACACATACACAAAAGCAAAAGAACCCAAATAACCAAACAACTTTGTAAAGGAAGAATAAAGCTAATAGCTTCACAGAACTTAATTTTAAGGACCACTATAAAACTGTATTAATTAATACAGTGTGATATTGACAAAAGAATGGACACATAAACAAAACAGAGTGAAGACCCAGAAATAGACCCACATGTACACCTAATACACTAATTTTGACAAACATCCAAAGCAACTTTTAATAGATAGAGAAAAGATAGTCTTTTCAATAAATGACCCTTAAAAAATTGTCAATTCATATGCAAGAAAAAAAAGGAGGTTCATAAAGCTCAAATTTCATCAAGTAGGATAATAAAAAATTCAGAAATCCTTCCCATTAAATATAATAGAGAAGCAACAGAAGCCCACCCCCACCTCCAAAAGAGACAGTCTTAAAAATAGCCAGTGAGTGGTAAAGGGTAGAGAACACTGAAAATAGTGATAATTAAAGTAAGGCTGGCTTTTTTTTAATTGTTAAATTTATACAGGTGACATTGTTTGGTAAAAATTACATAGTTTCCAGGTGTACAATTCTCCATTACATCGTCTATATATTGCATTATGTGCTCACCACCCAGAGTCGATTCTCTTTCAATCATCATATATTTGATGCCTCCTCCCTATACCTACACCTGCCTTACCCTCCCACCCACCTCCCCATTTACCCTCAGGTAACCACTAAACTATTGATTGTGTCCATGAGTTTTTGTTTCTTTGTTACTTTCAGTTTTATATTACTTTTCAAGAGAAACAATAGAAGTTAGTAGACTTTGAAAAAAAATTGTAGTTTATTGAAGGGAATATAACTGTCAACCTAAACTGTATATGAAAGTAAACTATGTTTTAAACACCAGGGAGGGAAGCCGGGATGGCTCAGTGGGTTAAGCGCTCACTTTGCAGACCTGGGACCGAAGATCGAATCCCGGCCCCAGCCCGTGAGGACCCATATGCTGAACTGGGAGTGCCCCCAGTTCAGTTCTCACCGGGCTGAGGCTCCGGCCCAGTTCCTGCCCTGTGCAGCCCCGCGTCCACCTGTGGAATGGAATTATATGGAAAAATCAATGATATGCAACTATGGAGATTGTTCTGGGCCCTCCCCCTTCTCTTTGTCTCTGTCCCTGTATCTCTCTCTCTCTCTCTCTATCAAAACCAATAAAAAAATAAAAAATAAATAAACACCAGGGAGAAATAAAGACATTTTTATAGGAACAAAATTTGAGAAAATATGCTACACCTACTGAAGGAAATTCTAAACAATATACTTTGAGCTGAAAGAAATTAATTGTAGATGAAACCTAAATGTTTTTTTAAATTGTTAGCAAAAAAAATAAAATAAAATAAAATGCATGTGTAAATATATTTTATGAATAAAGACAAGTATTGTCCAGGTCAAAATAATAATAATGCTATAAAGGATAAAATATTATATATTTAACTATAGTACTTAGATCATATTTGTGTTGAGAATGCAGTGATATGAAATATGAAGGGGGAGGGCCCAGAGCAGTGTCCATAGTTGTACATCATTAGTTCTGACATGGTTTTGTTTTGTTTTTTTAATTTATTTCATTGTTTTTGACAGAAAGAGAGAGAGACAGAGACAGAGAGAGAGAAAGGGAGGGTCCAGAGTAATCTCCACAGTTGTACGTCATCAGTTGTCGACATTGTTTTGTTCCACACAGGTCAGCAGGTGCTGCACAGGGCCAGAGCTGGGCTGGGGGCCGAATCAGGGGGCAAGAACTGGGGGCCTCCTGCATGAGAAGCAGATCCCAGTTCAGAGTATGGATCCATACAGGCCAGGGTCAGGATTTGATCCTCGGTCCCTGGGGCTGCAAGGCGAGTGCTCTACCCACTAAGCCATCCTGGCTTCCCCTGACATGGTTTCATTCCACACAGGTGGATGTGGGGCCATGTGTGGTGGGAATGGAACCAGGGGGTCTTCATATGGGAGATGAGAAACTTTGCCACTAAGTAAGGTGACCAGACGTCCCGCTTTTGGCAGGACAGTCCCGATTTTTAACAATTTGTCC
>PVKE010035473.1:0-16867 GCA_004027555.1 Craseonycteris thonglongyai | reverse complement strand
TTTCTTAGGATAGCTTTGGCGATTCGTGGTCTTTTGTGGTTCCATACAAATTTGATGATTATTTTATCTATTTCTTGAAAGAATGACTGTGGGATTTTGATGGGAATGGCATTGAATCTGTATATTGCTTTGGGGAGTATGGCCATTTTAACTATGTTAATTCTTCCAATCCATGAACATGGAATGTTTTTCCATTTCTATGTGCTGCTTTTAAGTCCCATTCACACTGCAGGTCAGACTCTCGGAGCCCTGGATCATAGATTACAGTTAGACACTGAACTCATATTTTCATGCTTAACTTCTAGGCTATGAACTCTTCAAAGTCAGGTGTGCTATTCATCGTGATGTTGTTATGGTCTATAATAGTGTTTATAGTCGTTAGGAGATACTTGATAAATGTTGAATTGATTCTTATATAGTTAGTGGAAAACTACAGTATTGTTTTAAAGGGAGAGTGTGGTCTGATTCAACATGTCCAAGTTACAAAAATATGTAGGCTGCAAATTAACTGTTCTCTGTCACACTAATTTATGTTTCTTACAGTAGACTGTCATTTATAGAAATTGATATTTGATATTCTGCATAATTCTGTCATTATCTGAGGTGGCAGACTGGTAAATCTGGAAACATCTCAGAAAAAAAAAACTGGTGTCTATAGTAGTGGTTTATTTGTCTAGATAGTAAAACAGTAATAGATTTCATTCAAAACAATTTTTAGGATCTTTTGTCAGAGACAAGAGACTCAAAATTGCAGGTTATTTGGAGGCATGCATATAGAAGATTTGAGATACATAGATAGTATTTCTTCTCTGGGAAAGTTAATTTAATAAGTTTAACTTTTTCTGTATAACATTCTTGATAAGGTTACTAAATGACCTAAAAGGATTATGTTACCAGTGAGAAACTAATGTTCTCATGGAGATAAAATGCAATATATGGAATATTTACTAACAATGCAAAATATGTAATTTTTCTCTTATTTGCTCCCAGGACTTAAAAATAAGAAGATTATTTGGGGGAAGCCGGGATGGCTCAGTGGGTTAGGCGCTCACTTTGCAGCGCCGGGGACCAGGGATCGAATCCCGGCCCCGGCCCGTGCGGAACCATATACTGAACTGGGAGCTCCCCCAGTTCAGTTCTCTCTCTGTCTCTGTCTCTGTATCTCTCTCTCTCCCTGTCAAAAATAAAAAAATAAATAAATAATATATTTAAAAAAAAGAAGATTATTTGAATTGTGAATTGACTTATTATAAATGCTATTTTAAGGGAATGATAGAAGAAGTCCAATTTCTGACTAAGGTTTTACTGGAATGGGAAGAAACTGCAAAGTGAAGTATAATGAATGTAGAAAATATTTACATTTGGAGATGTGTATATATCAGGTTCAAGAACTACTCTAAGAAAGTACCACAAATGGGGTGGCTTAAAAACAACAAAAATTTCCTTCCTCACAGTTCTGGGGCCCAAAAGTGGGGACATCAAGTTATTGGCAAGATCATGCTTTCTCTGAAAGCGGCGCTGACAGGTCATTCCACCTCTTCCTAGCTGAGATGGTTGCCAGCGGTTCTTGGTGTTCTTAGCTACTTTCTGCGGCACTCAAATCCCCCCATCTGCCATCACATGGCATTCTGACCTTCTGTGTCTTGTCTCCACATGGCACTTTCCTCTTCACATAAGGACACCAATCATGTTGGATTAGGGCTCACCCTAAGGAGCTCATCTTAACTGGATTACATCTGCAAAGACCCAGTTCCAAATAAGGTCAGATCACAGGCACCGGTGGTTAAGACTTCACCATATCTTTCTGGGTGACACAATTGAACCCAAAACAGTACATGTCTATTCAAAAGGTAATGAAACATGATTTAAAGATTTATATTTATTGTTTTTTTTTTTGACAGAGAGAGACAGAGAGAGGCAGAGATAAGGGGTAGGGCCCAGAGCAGTCTCCATAGTTGTACATCGTCAGTTTTTGACATGGTTTTGTTCCACACAGGTGGGCAGGGGCTGTGCAGGGTAGGAGCTGGGCTGGGGGCCTCCCGCGTGGAAAGCTCACCCCAGTTCAGCACATGGGTTCATGCGGGCCGGGGCCAGGATTCAATCCTTTATCCCCAGGGCTGCAAAGTGAGTGCTTAACCCACAGAGCCACCCCAGCTTCCCATTAATAAAACTCTTAAGCAGCTTGGTTACAGATAGTTATCCCCTGATAGTAGTTTAAGATACGGAAGTTTCTGTTCTACTCGCTCTGATACCAAGCACATCCATATTTCATGAAATACACAGTCTCAAATTTGATGCTGAGTGAGTGTATTGTTTCTTTTAGAGAGTGCCTACCATTTTACTCTCAGAGATGGTAACCTATGTAGTTGAGAATGATACATGGTAAATGTGGTACATTGAACAAAGGAATTAAAACAGAGCATATGCCATGGAAATGTAATGAAGAAAACTGGCTAGTTCATATTCATTCTATGTAGTATATTGCACAGTGCAATTTAAATAGTGTCTTGAAAATTAGTGAGTTTGTTTTTAAAACTGATATGTACATCTTTCCAAAGATTCTTTATAGGAAAATAGAGTGAAAATTTTCAGAGGACTTCTAGTAAAATTATGGGTGCAACTGAGTTTGCGTTAGCAAACAGATGTCACTTTGGACCTACATAAGGCAAAAATAATTTATTGGAAAGATATGTTATGAAATCACCTCCCCAAATTCAGATTTGTGTGCCAGATATTTAGGTAAAGCCAATACATTGAGGCACTGGTGCTTGTAAATAGAGAAAGGTTTATTTGATTTGGCCAAAGGGAAAGGATGGGAGAGCAAGATCTCAAATCTGTCTCTCCCAAAAAGCAGAAGTAGGGAGTTTGTATGTAGCTTGTGAGGGAAACAGGTGGAACTCCAGGGAACTGAGAGAGAAGTCTGTGTTTCTTTAGTGACAGAAGATGCTTTTTTGTATCAGATTCCTGGGCATCAGCATCAACAGTTGATCACTGCTACCTTGGAGACATTTCTTTTTCTTCTGCAAAACAAACTCATAAAATATTTTCAAGACCCTGAAGTTATCTCCTCCTGCTTGACAGAGACCAGCAAACAAAATTATATTGTGAGAACCCGGATGCTGGGTTGGAAGAACCAAGATTCTGCAAAATTTCTTATAATTTTGCATCAGTGACATTATCTTGAAAACAAAAGACAGAAACTAGACATCTTGTAACTACTGCCATTGTTTAAGCTATCATTGTTTTGCACTTAACTAGCTATATTTTTCTATTACCTCAAGCAGTGTGTACTTTTAAACATTTCTTTGGAACATAACTTACTTGATTTCTTAATCTTTCACTGTAAGCTATGAGACAACCAAAGCAACTGAAACGTTTAGTTAAAGCCTATGTCTGGATCCTAATTGAGCTTTAAATTATTTAATTCTAGCTATCGAAAATACTAGAGGCATTAAAATCACAAGGGATTCGGCTTCAGTACTGGTGGGTTTATGAACATATTTGGGAATACAATAATCCAACAGTAGAACAAAGTTCTGGAAAAAATAAAAAGAAGCATACCAACTTCTGGAAATTTAAATATCCCAGTCAGAGAATCCTCCTATTGCCTCTATATTCACCATTTGCCTTAGAGTAAATGTCCTTCTACTCTGTCCTTTGGCCATGATCACTGCCTAAAATGCAGAGCTCTAGGTAAGAGCATTCATTTGAAAGGTGAAGTCATATCCACATGTGTCACCACAAGTAAAATCTGCTTCCGTGCCTTCTGTACTGGAAAGGGGTTCCAGGAACAAGTTTTTCATCAATAATGAAAGTTCATAACTACACACAGTAAAGTTATTACCCCAAGCAGAATTTGGATTGCTATTAAAGGTAAATGGATGCTGGGCACCCATTGTATACTAAGAGTAGTGATGCCAGAATACCATTATAATTCTGGTAGTGAAATGATTTTATAAAAAGATAACCTTGTAAAATAAGTGAACCAAGTGTCGTATAGGTCATGCAAAGCTGAGCTGCCTTTATTTGTAACACTGTGAGAAATATATTTTGAAGAGCCCCTTCTGTTTCTCTAACCTTCACTGGAGGTAAGCAGGATAAATTGTTGCCAAATTTTTTCAGTGTGCGAAGGCTTTTTTCTTTTAATTTTATATCCTTTGTTCCATCTCTGTGTACTTTCTCATCTTGTGGTTATTTTTATCCCCATTCATCACATTTGCCTTTCTGTTTGCTGTATTTTCTTTTTTTCTGAGAAATGAAGAAAGTAACCTATTATATGAACTTGTGTTGCAACTTCATATTTTTCTAAACTCTATTTCACTAAATGTTACCTGGGACATGAAACCTATGCTTATTTTATTCTGCAACACTTTGTTACAAGAAACAAAATAACTCATAAAATGAATTCAAATAGAAAGGACTTAACTTTAATGAGGCATTAGGCAACAGACAGTGTCGTGGATGCTACAACATGATATGAGCTTCTGAAAAGCCTCTTGGAAATGGAATGAGACACTTGCAGTAACTAATCTTGTTTTCCATCACTCAGGATCCAGCCTATAGGATTTCTCATTTTCTTTTTTTCTCTCTGTGTCCTCCTTTATTTTATTTCTGCTTCTCAGTCAGTCCTGAATCAAAGAGCCCTTGAAGGTCCGGTGCTACCACAGACAAGCTACAGACTCTTTCTCTTGTAGAGAATAAGACTAATGTAAGGTACAGGAGTACACCAATCTTTTCCCCTTCTGTTCACAGCTTCAATCTGTCTCCATTGGCTTCTTGGCCTCTCCCTACAAAAATACTAAAAATTTATCAACATTGAAAGAATAAAAATTTAAAATGTTTTTACAAAGTCTGCTGACCCCTCAAAGATACCCTACTTTCTTCTTTCAGAAAGTTATAAAAATCCATATTACCTAATTTCACGCAAAACTAAAAAGAGAACTCTGTGCATACTGAAAGAATGATCCGCTGGTCGAAAGCCCAACTGGATCTCTATTTTGTATTAGCAGGAAAAAATTGTTAGTTCATAGAAATTCAGAGGAAGAGGCATTTGCAAGAATAAGTTCTGAAAATCTGCTTCAAAGGTGTTCTAGGGAAGACATAGGGTAGTAGATGTTGTAAAGACGCTCATGAAACCATTTGAAGTCTATTTAATCAGGGTAACATTTCATGTTTAAACAAATGAAATAGTCATGAATATGAAATTGCAAGGTCTACAAAAGAAAATTTATAAGGTGATTAGTTCTCTTTAAAAAAATAATACTTATTTATATTTTACTGTTTGAGACAAGGTGGAGACAGAGAGGGGGTGGGAAGAGAGAAGGAGAGAGAGCCCACAGTAGTCTACGTAGTTGTAATTTACATTGCTAGCTGTGACACGGTTTCATTCCACACAGGGGGAAGTGGGGTTATGTGCCGCGGGAGCTGAATTGCGGCCTCCTGCATGGGAGGCCAAAACCTTTGGTGCCCAGCCGTCCCGGCAATTAGCAGTTCAGCATATGCCCTGCAGTTCAGCATGTGCACTTGCACAGGGCTGGGAATCAACCCCCAGATCTCCCAATTGTGAGGCGAGTGCTTAAGTGCTGAGTTATCCCATCATCCCCAGTTCTTTTCTTTTCAGATGAGTATAGATGACAAGACTTTGGGAGGGCAAGACTGTAAAAAATGGTGGACATATATGACAAGATAAAATAGAAAATTCTAATACACATGGCTGTAATAAAATAGTAATCTATATTTCTAATTATGAATAGTTATCAATACAAAAGACAATAGAGGATTAGTAGTAACAAGTAAGTACTTTATGAATGTCCTTATTTATAAATTGGCAAGAACACTCCTGATTGGAGAGAGAGTCATATAAGATCATAAAAAGCAAAGCTAATTTTATTTTCTTTTTCACTGGAGTTATTTGACAGGTAGCAAGATGAGGGAAATATTGAGATAGCAAAACATCCTGCAGCTGTGAAGGAAAACATTAGAATTTTTAAAAGACCAGTATTACTCTTATTCTGAGAGATTACAACACTGACACTCCTAAATATGAAAATAACACCTTCTTTCTTTGACTACAATGTGTAAAGAAGACTATGAGAAATAATTGTTAATAATTAGTAAAAATGAGTCAAATTATAGCATACTCATATATGCACAGATATGCATCTTGTGTGTGTATCACACCTGTCATTCGAATGGAAACATGGCCACAACACATCCTTTGTGGCAGTTGTTGTGCCCAATAGCAATCATGACAGAAAGTCACACTAGCTGACCTATTCACTTCAGACAGCGCTCTTGAGTTGCAGAGGCTGTACTTTACCAAAGCAATGTGAACTGTTCTGGTGTTATTTATTTATTTTTTTCTACTTACAGTAACCCTGTCTGACACATATATGTATCATCTTTATTTCACAGTTGCCACTCTGCAGCATTAAGCCATATGCCAATATTTTCATAATGATCTAGTTCTGTCTCCTGATTATCTGCAGAATAATGCTCATTCTGTACCTTCCGGGCATGAAGAGAAGGCAAACCATCTCAGAGATTTCCTTCCTGATCACCCCCTTCAGCTGTCTCCCAAGCCTTCCCTCGTATCCCCAGCTTCCTTCCCACTGCACTGATCATTCCCTCAGGAAGGCCTAGCAGGCTTTGGGGGTTCTGTTGATGAGTATAGGAATAATTTATTTTCAAATGATCAATCTGATAAAAGTAGTCAAATTTCCCCTGAGCTCAGGCAGAAACGAACTTCTTCATGGCAAGTGTACTGATTCCACCCACTATTATTGTGATGGGGAAGACAAATGATCCAATTACTAAACACACAGCTCTAGGCAATACAAAATAACATTCTGATTAACTACATGGGAGAGATTTTTCTGTTTAGAACAAGTCCCCTAAAACAAATAATACCGGATTACAAATACGGATGAGTCATATTTGTTTGGTAATACTTATTGATATTTGAATTCTCACTAAGCTGCCTACTTAATGTGAGAAATATTTACATTACAGTTCTTAACATATCTGATAGTTATAATTATATTCAAAGCTAAAAGTGTAAGAACATTTTAAGGTCATTAGTGAGATAAGATACTGAAGATTTCATTCTAGCTTCTTAATTCTAATGAGAAACATGCTTTACTTCTTTCCCCTGTGTACGGTATATTTTTAAATGAAATGTTATAGAGATGCAAATAAATGTTGAAATTAATAAGTGGTCACCATTAATATGTGTTGTAGTTTTTGTCATGAAAGTCAGGTGACTCAGTTATTTCTCTGCAAAGACAGCCAACAGCAATACAGATTTTGGTGAAGGGATACACATTTAAATATCAACCAAATCATTTAAAAGGATATTTCCCCTTTGATAATTGATTTAGGAAAATTTTGGCCCTCTGAGAAATAAGGGTAATGAAAAAGACTAAACAATAAAATATGCTTGGACCTGTAAACGTAGCAGACACACTGATTCCTGCTGGTAATCTCACTATGGTCTATTAACAGCATATTCTATAACCTTCACCTTGTCAGTTGGCTTACCTATCATACCCCATGTGCTTGATTGCAGATGACAGTCTTGACTAAGATGTTTTACAATTCTGAACTTGGACTGGCAACAAAGTTCATATTTCCTTTATTCTGACTTTACTTCCCCAGTACCTTCTCAATGTACAACTTCAGCTCAGCCTGTTTCTGGTCACATCCTGCATCCCTGGCCTCAATTCCTGGGCTGTCTTCTTGCTTGATTGTGAAACATAGAGATACTTACTACAAATAAGAGGCAGAATGGGCCTTAATCTACTTATCGTGATAGTGACCAAAATCACTTATAACAACAATCTCAACTTTTTTCAAAGATGAAAGGGCATGGCATTTTATTAATCTCACACACACAAAAATGAATTCAAAGGATAAGAGAAAACGTGCCAGTGAAACCTCTAAAAGGTGTGTAATAAACCCTTGCCTCCAGAAAGTGAGCATTTTTAGACAAGTTCACAGTTGTCAGAGGACTTAGATGGATCTGTCAGAGACCAGGGGCACACCTGGGCCACCAACAGGGACGTCAGTCAATACTGGCCATGGGGTTGCAGAAGTCAAAGTCTAATCACTTCATTTCCAGGGCCAGTGGAATTTTCTTTTTTTTTTTTCTTTTTTTCTTTTATGGTTAGGCTTTAGTAATGGCTGATTCTAAGTAAAAAATGTCTGTCAAATTACCCTTTCTATATAATTCAATTCTAGAAAAATACATTTGCAATCCTTATTCAAATATTGGCTCTCACTTTCTAATAATATGACTTTGATGAGTTATTAAACTTGCCAAGTCCCAATTTCCTCAAATGTAAAAAGAGGAAAAAAGGGGAATCCATGTCACAAAGTTGATGATAGAATTTATTAGCTGATGGGAAATAACCCAGAATATTGCTTGGCATAGTGCAGGGTTGTCCAATCATTTGATTTCCCTTGGGATATATTGGAAGAAAAATCATTGTCTTGGGTCACACAAAAAATATGCTAACACTAATGATATCTGATGAGTTTAAAAAAAATCACACAAAAAAACCTCATGATGTTTCAAGTAATTTTATGAATTTGTATTGGGTTGTATTCAAAGATATTCTAGGCTGCATAAAGCCCACAGCCACGGGTTGGACAAGCTTAGCATAGAGTATGATTAATAATAAGTTTTTAAATACAAAAACTAGTAAGGCATTCTAAGTTATACACTACCAAGTCCCAAATAAAACACGAAAAAAAAAAAGTATTTTTAATAGTTCTGTTTAGGGATGCTTGGTTACAAGGAACAGAAGTGTACTCAACTCAGAAAGATAAAAAGGCAGTCAGACAAAATGGGTTTTTATTTATTTTTTCTTACCAACACCCCTTATGAGTCAAGAAAATTACTGACTAGTGTGGTTCTCATAATGGATAGGGATCGGGGGAGGTGTTAGTGATGCTCTCAAAATCAAAGCAGTTGATTGGCTTTAGACAAGAACCTCTGGGAGATGCTATCAGGAAATGAATACTGAAGGTGCAAAGGTCTCGTTATCTATGCGGGACCCCACAATATTGACCCCAGTGAAGTACACATCTACTCCTTCTTGCCCTTGTGTAGTTGCTGACATATTGACTCTGGACTTGGCCATGTTATTTGCTTTGGTCAATAGGTATTAACAAGAATGATGCAAGAGGCTTGTTCACACTGGGGCTTTCCTTTTGAAACAGTTCCTCATGAGACTGGTTACACATTGTAGGAAGTCTAGGCACTCCTGCTGGAGACGAAAACCACATGAGAAGCCCTGGAGGATAAAACCCCAGATGGGGATCGTGGTCTGGAGAAAGATAACTGCACCAGGCTTCCAATTACATGCAGCTCCACGGGTGGCCTAATCAGCATCGTGACATGTGATAGAAATATTACCCAGTTAACACACCTATTATGGGAAATAATAAATGGCTGCTTTTGTAAGCCACCAAGATTTGGAGTGGTTTGTTTCACAGTATTGGATAAACTAAAACTGAAACCATATATTTTAGATAATATGATGGGATCTCATGGTCAGTGCTTCTTTGACCCTTTCTCCATCCTAAGGATGCAGTTTCATTTACCATCTCCACTACAAATTGCACAGGAGGTTAAGCTAATAGATCATTGGAACTCAGAAAGGGAAGGAGAACTAAATTAAACTAGATGACAGCTGAGGAAAAGAACAAAAATGCCCAAGGGAAGCATTTTCTGTAAAACTAGAATGAAGGGCACACTGCATCACTTAGCATGCTCTAGATGGCACATAACCCATCGAACAGTGTCATAGATGGTAAAAGGGATTAATTGGCTCATGTCACCAAAATATCTGGAGTAGAGGAGTCAAATGGAGCTTTCTCCTTTGTTTCTTTCCAGTATTTTTGGTTCTTTGCCTTTCTAAGTGTGGCTTTACCTTCAGACATCTTTCTCCATGGACAGGAATAGCTACTGGAATTTTTGACATGCATAGTAGGAAGAAAGATCTGTGATATGTTGAAAAAGAGGGAAAGAGAGCCACTTTTATAATGTCAAGCATAATTCTTTATCTTCTGTTGAATTGGTCTGCCCTTGACTTGTTGAGGCAAAGGGAAAGCCGTGTATTAAGTGACTTTGAACTGTTTCAAATGTTTTACCAAAATAATCCCTGAGGCAAAAGGAGTGCCTTTAGCCTAATTGGGTGAAAGTCACTAAGGGTTAACATGCATCCCCCCCCTCCCCCCAGAAATGAAGAGGTCTTCAGAGCCCTACTATGTCCCCTTTCTACTCAACCAAGTCAACATATTCAAGTCTGCACTTTTCAACTATAGTGATACCTTGGAATCCAAACACCCCAAAACTCAAACGATGTGGAATCCCAATGAAAAAATTAAGCTAATTTTGCCTCAGAATCTAAATGCTACTTTGGAATCCAAACGCCAACATGTTTGTGTGGGATATATCGATTGTATGGCCCGTGGCTTTATCCGAATGCCCACTTGTTCGTGTGAGGTATACTTTGAGAGCAGCGCAGGGGAACTGATCTAACATATATTGTATAAACAGCAGTCCCTACCTAACCATAATGTATGACAAAGCTATTGCTGTAGTTACCCCTGGAGAAGAAGAGAGAGACCCTAGAACCATTCCCTCTGGTAAAATCAAGGACCTTCTTAGCATGTGGTCAAAAACCCAGGCAGCTATTGAGAAGTGGCACCCCAATAAAGCCCTAGTTGACAGGTGTGTTAAGTTGTTTGATGATAATATCATTGAACATTTCATGAAAGTGCAAAAAGGTCGCCAACATCAGACCACTTTGGAATCTTGGTTCTCAAGAGCAAACACAATCAATCGCCCCAGGCCCTCTGCAAGTGGTACCATAGCGAAGGGCATTAGAAGACAAAGAATGCAGACACCTGAAATTATCGTGGAAGATTACTCTTCCTCTTCCATCTCTTAAAGCATCTGCATATGTCATCATCATTATTTAAAAAAAAATTTACTTAAATGTTATTATTACTTGTTAATATTTTACCTTAAAATTAATATTTTACTTTAAATCCAGTGTATTTACCATTGAAATCATTTTGAAAATTTGAGTTTGTGGCACCCCAAAACAGATTAATACTGATTCTGTTATTTAAAAGGGGAAAACTTGTCTTGGAACTTGAACATTTTGGAACTTGAACAGGTTTCTGGGACAGATTAAGTTCGAATTTGAAGGCATCATTATATATTTTCTTGGTACTAATTGAGAAGGTGGGATGCATTTTAGCTGCAAATATCAGAAATATCTAATTCATAGTGGCTTAGACAATAGAGATTTATTTTTGAAACTGAGGAGTTCAGAGCTGGAGCAGACTTTAAGCGTTGTTCAATTAGGGCTCAGCTTCCATTTATCTTTGGTTTTCTAAGTTTTCTTCTTCTTCAAAATTACTACCTTCATGGTTCTCACATGAAGAAAATGGCAACAGTAGATTGGACAAAGGCATAGTCCTAGCCTCAGACTGCTTGGGTTCACAATCCAGCTCAGTCATTGATTGGACATGTGATCTTATGCTTTATTTAACCTATGTGTACTTCAGTTCTCTTATGTGGATTATCTGAGTAAGCACAGAATCTATCTGATAGAAATGTTTTTGAAAATTAATTAAGCCAGTACATATACTATACTTGGAGTAAATGATGTCTGGCATGTAATAAGTCCATTGCATACTTTAGCAATGTTATAATGTCATTATTCATTGTTGACATTCAGGGGAGAGAGAAATTTTTATAGCCATCAAATGTGAACCATAAACTTGCCTTGCTTTGGATCATCTTCAAATCAACAATGACAAGGATAATTAGTCAAAGTACATCCCTTCCAAAACATATTCACAATGTGGAGGGCTGAAATGCGTCTTGGAAGACAACTATGATGTCTACCATATGAACCGAGTAACAATAATAAGAGTTGTTACCAACTCCATTTGTAAGTTTGAAGGAGATGAGTGAATTTAGAGTTGAAAAACAGCTCCTAAATCTTTATCATTGTGGAATATACAAGGACTTACCAGAAAAACTCCAGCCATTGTCAATATAACGAATGGTTACATGGATGGATACTTTCCATACCATCCTTGTATACCTCAAACAAACAAACAAAAAAAAATGTCTCTACCTTTTATAGGGCTTTGGTATGTGCTTTAAAAGAAGACTGTTTTTAGGTTTTATACTGATAATTGTTTCTTCCATAATAGTGGGTCTTGTGCTTCGGTACATTTGGGGAGAGTGTTGTTTGTCCAAGGTTATTGAACTCTACACAGGAAAGAAAGCATCAATTAACTGAGCAAAGAGCATTTTAGCAATGTGTTTAAGCATTAATAGTTCCAAGGAGTGAAAGTGGACACTTAGCAAGAGGGATAATAACATTCAAAATATACTGTCAGGGAGTTAGGGACTTAGAACACTGTGATCCCAATGCTATAGCTGACAGGTGAATGTAATTCTACAGAATGAATGTTTCCAAGTCAAGGAGATGCCAGACTTTGTGAGTTTATTATCAAGTACAGTCATTCACAGGATTTCTGACATTTGATGAGAGGAAAAGGGAACAACAAGTAGGCTGACTGTTGAAATATACAACAGACAATGATCTCTGAAACTTTAAGAAAACAGAAAAGGTAAAATCAGGACACAAATGACTGGAACTCTACAGATAGGTTCTAGTTTTTGCACTGACTCTCAAAGCATGGTCACTGAGACAGGGATGCTCTGTCTTTGATAAGCATAGTATCAGTGTTAATAACAAAATGTGGTAGTGCTAATAGAGTAAACTTGCATGTGCAATCATTAGCTGGCAATATCTTTTCCTGATAACACAGAGAAATAATGCTGATTTCATGTCCATGATCAGTGTTGGAAACTGCACTGGTATTGAGTAAATAACTCCTGTGTTTATGCTTCTACAAACTTTATAAATACTTTATGATCCAAAACCTTGGAAACATATTTTATGTCATATATATATATATATATATATATCACATATATATATGAAACAGATACAGGATACCTGTATCTTCTATTACACATCCTGAAGATCATTTTTATATCACTTTAAAACTGCACTAATATACACATAAATTTATGGACATAATAAAACTCCAAATGACATTCAGGTCTAAGAATCATAGGCATGTATCATTTGTATAACATTGTCTCCACAATCGCAAGTGAGCAAAATCAAAACCATTCAACTCACCTCCCTTCCTTAGAAATACAAATACTGGGTGATGGACGTTATTAATTATTTGTAGTAATAAACATGTAAAATACTAAATTGTTTTTACCTCTTAGAAATTTATAGGAAAATTAGCCTATAAAAGTCTGATGAATTCAACAATACTTTTTTAAATCCACATGATCCCTAATTTAAATAATAATAAGAAACACAGTTTGGTAGAACATGAGTTAACAGCTACTGGGACACTAGAAGTTTATGGATAAATATGTGAAATAATATTTGCACATGTTGGATATGGTTGGATATGTTAAGAATGCACATGTTGGATATGGTGTTGGTACTGTTGATACAGTCCCAGAAGAAAATGAGAATGAGTCTTAGAAAGAAGTGGCATACTCAAATGGCATAGGGATAGGGCACATCACCATACAAGGCCGTAGGGGAAGAAGACACCAGTGTCCATCAGAAGGCAGAAAGGTCATGGGCGGTGGAAGCTATAGGCAAGAGCTTTTATTGGTAGTCTCCACAAGGGAAGCAAAACACAGCAGAGTGAGGAATGTAGGATAGGGGAGTTTGAACAAGGCCAGTGATCTTTGGTCTTTAGAGGTCGTTATTTGTTGCCTGTTAACCTGGCCTTGAGATAATATAGCTCAGAGAAAGTATTAACTTGGTGTTCAAGAGTTAAAGAGGTGGTTGAGGGTATAAACTCTTGATTGGTTGATTTGCATGTGAAAGAGATGCTTCTAGGCTAGGGGCTGTCACCTTTAAAAATTAGCTATAGTCCTGAGACCATGGACTCTCTTTAACCAGGCAGGTTTTTAAGATGTCAAGCAATAACATAATATAGGGAAAATTTAAAAAAAAAAAAAAAAGAAGAGAGAATTTACAATGTAATGTTCTGGTTTATTCTTATCAACATGTGAATGACAATACCGCATATATTAAAATAACAATGTTGCTAAAAAACAACATTGTGTAAAGTCATATATAACAATTAAATTTTGGAAACTATCTTAGAAATACGGAAACCTTATAGCAATTTTTTTTTAAGATTTATTTTATTGATTTTTGACAGAGAGAAACAGAGACAGAGAGAGACAGAGAGAAGGGGGAGGGCCCAGAGCAGTCGCTATAGTTGATATTAGTTTTTCCATATAGTTTCACTCCATAGGTGGGCACAGGGCTGTGCAGGGCAGGAACTGGGCTAGGAGCCTCCCACATAGGTCCCAGCAAGAACTGAACTGTTGGCACACCCCAGTTCAGCATGTGGGTCCTTATGGGCCGGGGCCGGGATTCGATCCTCGGTCCCTGGGGCTTCAAAGCGAGTGCTTAACCCACTGAGCCATCCCAGTTTTCCTGCAAATTTTTAATTCTATATTTTCATTCCTTCATTGATATTTGAAATTATATATACTCACTGTGTATTATTATTTTACAATATAATTATATGGAATATTATTACTATCTTATATATGATATGTATTATTAGTTATTACATATTATACTCATATATAATTATTTATGTCATTTTAAAGTAGATTCAATAAATTTTTATACACCATACAGAAGCAGTTAGTATGCCAAGGTAACAAAAACAAACTATCATCCTCAAAATTCAGCATTAGTTTACCCATTAGTTTCTTGCTAATGAAATCTGATATTTGCATTTCTTTAAATTTAATCTCCCATCTGAAATGTTCCTATGAATAGGATACAGAAACAATTATTCTCTAGGCCTATATCACCTCCCCATACTTACTATGAAGCTTCTTCACTCCTGACATCCTTTGAAAACATCTTTTAGATAATTTTCCTTTTCTCCAGGAAAATTGTGTTACAAAAATACATTACTCTTTCTTTGCTCAGGAAATTTACAATTATTTATCCTGTGGTTCTGCTGCTTACTTAAAAAGAAAAACATTTGGAGTAGATACCCAGAAGAGGGATTGCTGGATTGTATGGCAGTTCCATTCCTAATTTTTTGAGGAATCTCCACACTGCCTTCCATAGTGGTTATAACAATTTACATTCCCCCCAACAGTGTATGATGGTTCCTTTTTCTCCACAGCCTCTCCAACAATTGCTGTTTCTTGTTTTGTTGATTGTAGCCATTCTGACAGATATGAGGTCATATCTCATTGTGGTTTTAATTTGCATTTCCCTAATTGCTAGTGGTGTTGAGCATTTTTTCATACAGCTGTTGGCTGTTTGTATGTCTTCATAAGAAAAGTGTCTGTTAGGTCTTCTGCTCATTTTTTAATTGGATTTCTTGTTTTTGTGTTGTTGAGCTGTGTGCTTGCTTTATATATTTTTAGATATTAGCCCCTTATCAGGGGCGTTGCTTGCAAATATTTTCCCCACTTGGTTGGTTTACTTTTTACTTTATTGACAGTTTTCTTTGCTGTGCAGAAGCTTTTTAGTTTACTGAAAAACCTTAATTGGCAAAGATATAAGTACCCCGGTGTTCATCGCAGCACTGTTCATGGTGGCCAAGTCCTGGAAACAACCAAAGTGTTCTTTGATAGATGACTAAATATAGACGTTGTGGTGCATTTACACAATGTAGCGCTACTCAGCAATAAGAAAAGAGGAAATACAGCCATTTGTGACAACATGGATGGACATTGAACCCATCTTGTTAGGCAAAATAAATACTGAAAAAAAAAACAAGAAATATATGACTTCATTTATAGGTGCAATATAAAACTGAAACTAACAAAGAAACAAAAACTCGTGGACACAGCCAATAGTTTAGTGGTTACCTGAAGGTAAAGGGGAGTGTGGGTGGGAGAGTAGTGGAAGTGCAGGTGTAGGGAGGGGGCATCATATATATGGTGATGGAAAGAGAGCTGATTCTGGGTGGTGAGCATATAACACAAACATAGACAATATAATGTAAAGTTGTATACTTAGAACCTATGTAATTTTTACCAACCAGTGTTTCCCCAATAAGTTTAACAATTAAAAAAATTTTTAATAATAAAATAAAATAAATATTTTAAGACAGAAGTTGTAAAGTAGTGGATCATAGTAGTTTTGTTCATAACTATTTCAGCACCGGTATGTGACTTTATTTTGTTCTAGTTTTTGTGACTTAAGGAAAATTTTGTAAATGAAAGAAAGAAATGTCATTTTTTGTATTTAACCATGGATAGTTTTAGCCTTTCTTTCTTTACCCCTTCTCTCACACTGGCTTATTCCTCATTCTTTGGTGCTGGCAGAAATTTTAAACTACGCAGATTGTAGGTTGTGTACATGATCCCCTTCCTTACCTCCTCAGCAGAATAATAGCCCATCACCCGCCCTCAGTTCATTCTTGCTCTTTGGACTGGCTAGTGCCTTTTCTGCTCCTTCTAAAAAATCTTATCACGTATAAATAATCCTTTACCAATAGTGAGTGCATGGTCATTACTGTCCACATCTTAATGAGTTTCAATTATCAGGTGGGGATTCTATATTTGGTATGCACAGGACAGTGTAGAACTCCTTGATTTTAAATATATAATTATATATAATATGTAATATTCATGTGTATGAATGTGTACACTTTAGATGATGCATAGCTATCTATTTTGTCACAGTGTCCACTGTCCTTTTTAATAAGACATGTGGCATCTATTGTTTCTTTATACCATCTATTT
>PVKE010035472.1:0-16872 GCA_004027555.1 Craseonycteris thonglongyai | reverse complement strand
AGAGAGGACAGCAGCTTTTCTACAATTCTTTCTCTTTTTTTATGCCATTCCATGACTTAGCTTGGTTCAGAGATAAGCTTTTGTTGTTTTAATGCATTTGGGAATATAGGAAACAAGGTGCAAATTCATCTGCCCAAAATTTGTGGAAACCAGCATGGAAAATTCTGCTGCATAGATTTGGTTGACTGAAAATGTATGCATATGTGTTGTGTAAAATTAATGATTCTGCTAAATATTTAAATGTTTACAAAATATTCCAATATCTATTTTTGTTGCTGTTGTTGTTTGTTTTGTTTTTTGTTTTAATTTCTGAAATCCTGTATTTTGAACAAAGGAACACATACACATATACTTTCTTATGAGTTCTCATTATTAACATTTAAAAATATAAAATTCATTATAATATTTGCATCTTACCAAGAAAATTAAGTGGATTTCTTTTAGAATGCCTCTATAATTTTCATTCAAGATTAGGGATGGTATTAGGAAGGGATTTTTTATTATCAGTGAGTCTGTATCTAATGAGTATCAGCTAAAATCACTAATAAAGAGATTCAAACTTTCCTTTGTCTTAATCTGTTTCCCTTTAAAATCAGAGGCTAAGAATAGGCTTACAACATCTAACAATTAGGTTCATGAACTTGCCACTATGTGCTTACATTGACAGCACTATACAGACAACTTGATAAGGTTTCATAAGCTTTGTATATCAGTGTCTTACAGCTGTACTGACACGTGGTGGTGTCTTGCTGAGTGGTGTTCATTATTGTTGTTACGTGTTTATGTGTGCCATGATGAGAATGTCAGAACTTGATTTAGAGCAATGAAGACACATTACATTTCTTGTTATACTTGGCAAAAGTGGAAGTAAAATTAGGAACATATTAGTCCAAGTTTATGGGGATAATGCCATGAAGAAAACAGCAGATTAAATATTTCTCTGAGGGGAGAGAAAGCATCACTGATGAAGGTTAGTCCAGGCAGTAATGAGCAGAACTGATGAAAACATGCAAATGTTCATCAAATTGTAAACCAAAATTATCAGCTGACTGTGAGAAGCATAGCACACCAAGTCAAAATCAATAGAAAAACAGGAAAATCTTCACAGAAAACCTTGGCACGAGAAAGGTGTGTACCAAAATGGTCCTTAAAGAGCTCATTGATGAACAAAAGCAAAGGAGAATCAAAATTTGCCAAGACCTTTTGGAGAGGCAAGATGATGTTTTTGTCCATGTTATCACTGGTGATAAAACATGAATGTACCAATAAGGCCCTAAAATAAAACATCAAAGTGCATAATGGAAGTCAGTCAATTCTCCACAACCATAAAAGTTCTGTCAGTCCAAATCAAGAGTCCAAACAACATTACTAACCTTTTTTGATATCATAAAAATTGTTCATTAACCAAGCTGACTATGTAGAAGTGCCACAAAGGCTGCTTAAAAGAATTAGAGGAAAACGACTTGAACTTTTCACCAACAACTCATGGCTCTTGCATCCCAACAATGCACCAACTCACATAGCACTGTCTGTGAGGGAGTTTTTAGCCAGTAAACAAATAACTGTATTGGAACACCCTCCTTAATCACCTGATCTGGTCTGGAATGACTTCCTTCTTTACCTGAAGATGAAGGAAATATTGAAAGGAAAACATTTTAATGACGTTCAGGACATTAAGAGTAATACAATGACCACAACTCTGATGGCCATTACAGAAAAAGAGTTCTAAAATTACTTTGAAGGGTGAACTAGGAGCTGGCATCAGTGCATAACTTCCCAAGGGAAATACTTTGAAGGTCATCTTAGTGATTCAGCAATGAGGTGTGTAGCACTTTTTTTAGGATGCATTCATGAACTTAATTGTCACACCTCGTACTGTCTAGAGTATGATAAAGAGTTGGCTTTGTGTATATACTGACAAATGGGTTCTGAAGAATGAAATCCACAAGGACTAGAAATAAGCTTTCCAAATTTATGTTTATATAAATACTGCCTGATAATCAGAAATTATATCTCTGATATAATAGGTATAATTTTAAATAAAAACTACATTTTTCTTTATAATTTATAAATTTCCTACTTTTTATCTGAATATTGTTTTTGAGAAAGTAGAACTAAGTAAAACACATACGGTAATCAGTGTACCTTGTGATTTCCTTTGAATGAGTTACCTATGTGCGTAAGTAAGCCTCCTTAATAAAACCAACTTTACTTAACCAATTTCAAAAAAAGTGGATCTCCTTTACCACTGTAAATCCACAACATAATTCTGATCCAACTCCACATATGTCAGATCACTACTGAAAAGAATACTGATTTTCTTTCTACTGCTCCTGGTTCAACAATTCGATAAGTATTAGTAAGCTTGTGCCCTATGAGAGTCAAACTTGTTTTCAGCATATGGGCACCTTAAGTCTTTCCAAAAGCGAATCTTCAAGTAATTCACTGCAGTGTATCTCTTAGGATAATAAGTTTTATGAGCATTTGCTTTGGAGAGTCTCCTTTTCTTTCTTTATTTTTTCCTCTTTCCCCAGTACCCCATCTACCCTGTCCTAACTTTTGTGTGTCCTCCTTAACATGTATACATGCCTCTTTCTCTCTCTCTCTCTCTCTCTCTCTCTCTCTCTCTCTCTCTCTCTCTCTCTCTCTCTCTCCCGCTCTCTCTCTCTCTCTCCTCTCTCCACATAGTGGGCACAAACCCGCATTATTCTTCTCTGATTCTATTCTAATGACTCTTCCAATTGTCCACAAATATGAGGGACGCGCTTAATAAATATTTAAAAGCAAACTACTATTTAAAACTGTGGAATTATTGTGATTTTCTGATCCCACTAAAACTCTAGTTTATCTTTTCAACATTAGCTGTAATTCTTTCTTTGTTATAACATAGCAGATATAAGAAATAATATATATATATATTATTTGAAATGTTTGAATGCTTATTATTTTCTTAGTTATTAAAGGGCTACACTTTTCATTTAAAAATACTTTAGAAAGTCTACACATATTACCTTGCATTGTGAAATCCAAAATATGATACCTAATTTTTATTTCAACAAAGAATCCCACCCTTAGGCAAATGCATGGGTCTACACTGTTGGGTTTATTTTTCAACATTATTCAAAAATTTAAAAGAACAAAAGGCCCTCAGAGAGAACTACAAAGTAAACTTTAAAAATTCTTTAATAAATAAAAAAAATATTTGCACTTTCTTGTAGGATCAATATTGCCCTTTTTCAAACTGAGATGTTGGACTACAAATAATCATATGTCTACCCAAGTGTTTAAGAAATCACTTTTCAATACCTACGTTTGTCTTTTAACTTTTATTTATTTATTTATTTATTTATTTATTTATTTATTTATTTATTTTAGCTACCATGTTAACTAGGCAAGTGAAATACTTTTTAACCTTCATGGTAAAGTGGTCAAACAATTGGCCACTGAAGACTAAATGAACTAAAAACCAACCTGCCTTAGAATCTGTAAATCAATGTCTGTCTCTGAAAGTTTCCATCTTTCTAATGCTAGATTGCTAGTTTTCCAATTCCATTGACCCTCTTCTTTGATTCAGAATTAATTCAATAAAAACTATTACATCATTAAAATAGTTTAGACAATATGTGATATATACCACTTGCTCATTCTTTGTTTCAATATTTTTTTCTATTTTAGTTTTCATTGATTGGTGTGCTCAACTTTTTTCTTCCATTAAGATTATGTAAAGATAAACTCAACACTATTAATATTATATCTGCTTCTAAATTTTATGGTGAAGAAATCCCAGTTTTTATATTGATTCAAGATAATGGTTTTCATTACCAAATTAAATGCAATCTGTGTGGAGAAATACTACAGAAAGTGCTTTCTGCTTAAAATTATTTGTATATCTGCATTACTGTTAAATGTGACTTCAAATACACTTAGTAATGGAAGTTTATGTCATGGTTTACTTTTACCTGAATCTGTTTTCACATACCTGTTTCCACATAGGAGAGTCAGTGTCTGAATTCTCTATTCTGTTCCACTGATATCATATGTGTTCTCTCTCTCTCTGTCTCTCTCTGTTTCTCTCATGTGTGTGTGTGTGTCTCTCCTTATAAAACAGCTGTTTTATTGCTCAGGATTCTGTAGGTCAGACATTTTGACTGCACTAGGCACATTTAGTTTGTCATTTCTCCAGAAGTCACTTGCTGTGGTTCTGGGATCCAGAGTGTCCTCAATAGGGTTGTGATGCTGGCTGTCCTCTGGGGTCCCCTGATTCTTTTTTCCATGGCTTCTCACTGTCTCACTGTCTCAGTGGAGTCTGTCATCACTAGGCAGTTTAGAACAAATGCCTGTACTTGGTAGCTTACATCCACAAATGAATGTAGCAGTGTAAGGCTCTGGGAGGCTTAAGATAGAAATTGTGTAACAACACTTCTGCTGCATTCTGTTGGTCAAAGCAAAACAAGTCACAGACCCAGCCCAAGTTTAATTTGAGGACCAAAAATATCTACATCTTAATAGTCAGATATATATTATCAGTGGTCATCTTTGCAGTGTATGTGTGTGTGCGCGCACGCGTTTGTTTGTTAGACTTTATCTAATAAATTTGCTAAACTTACTGTGTAATTCTAATGCTTTGTCAGTAGATTTGTTAGACTAGATAGACAATCATGTTGTTCAAAAAGCAGACAACATGCTGTTAAAGAAGCCCTCTGATATTCATCTTTGTTTAAGTGGTGGAACATCCTCACCTTTTCTTGATTATTCTCCACTACATTATTGACGCTCAGCAAGAGTCTTCTGATTCAATTGTCTTGATAATATCTAGTTCTTCCAAATCCTCAGAAGCCTGAAGTATTGTATACTACTAATGACATTCTCTTCTCCTAGCCCTCCATTCCAGTTCACACCTGGAAACAATTCCTCTGCTATAGTATGCCATGGCTATTCTCCACTTCAGCTGCCCCTAGGAATGAGGTGGTCATGGCCAGCCAGCTGCTAGGTGATCCCACTCCAAAGTATTGTTTTCGTGTTTGTTTCCTTGGAACATTCAGGAACCAGTTGTCTTAGGATAAGTTCCCGTTGAAATAGACTCTGAGATGAGAATTTGGGGAGTGTCCCCAGGGTCAGCATCTCTGTGCACAATAGAGGAAATGAGAATGGGCAGAGGAGGAAAGGAGATGGATAAGAGACAACAAATGCCTCAGACAATACCAAGGGGGCTGTGGAGCTAGGGGGTCCCTTCATATAGCCCAGGAATTGACAACGGCATCCACCAGCCAGTGGACATGGGCGGCCTTCAGAGAGCACAATTGATCTTGGGTAGGATATATCCCTTTGGCTCTGCAAAGTCCTGGGCAGGATTTAGCTAAGAGGTATGGGGTTGCTAACATTTCCAGCACTGTAAGAATGAGTTTCTACCTCCCCTCCTCTCTCCCTCCCCCCTCCTCCCCTTCCCTAAATTTAACAATAAAGAAAAAAAAAAAATATATATATATATATATATATACTCATAAAAAATTATAAAAAAAAGAATGAGTTCTTTAGTCCTGAAGGGGAGAAATGCCTGGTGCACTATGACATCCACTTCCCTAGGCTTCCAGTTATGGAGATAGTAGAACGTTTTATTGTATCCCATTTATCTTTTATACTCTTTTCTGTATTTTTTATCCTTTTTTTCCCCCTCTGTTCAGCAAATCAGGATTTATTTCACTGACTTTTCTTTCAAGTCACCAATCCCTTTTGATGCTGTTCAGGCAACTTATAGAGTGAACTCTTAATTTTAGCAGTTACATTTTTATATGTTAGAATTTTATTTTATTATTTTTTGTAGATTCCATTTTTTTGATGCATGTCTTTTAATGTCAACTTAAATAATTTAGTCACATTTAGTTTATGCATGTTTTTTTTTAAGATTTATTTTTATTGTTTTTGACAGAAAAGAATGAGAGACCACAGAGTAGTCTCCATAGTTGTACATTAATTTTCTACATAGTTTTCATTCCACAAGTGGGTGTGGGGCTGCTCAGGGCAGGAACTGGGCTGGGAGCCTCCCACACAGCAGGCACACTCCGGTGAGAACCAAGCTGGTGGCACTTCCCAGTTTGGCATATGGGTCCACACAGGCTGGGGCAGGGATTCAATCCTTGGACCCCAGGGCTGCAAGATGAGTGGTCAATCTGCTCTGCCATCCCAGCATTCCCTATGTACATGTCTTAAAGCTCTATTATCTGGGAAGCTGGGATGGCTCAGCGGGTTAGCCCTCACTCTGCAGCCCAGGAGCCCAAGGATCAAATCCTGGGTCCAGCCCATGTGGACTCACATGCTGAAATGGGGTGTGCCCCCATCTCAGTTCTTGCTGGGGCCTATGCAGGAGGCTCCCAGCCCAGTTCCTGCCCTGTGCATCCCCTTGTCCACCTATAGAGTGAAACTATAGGAAAACTAATGCTATCAACTATGGAGACTGTTCTGGGCCCTCCCCCTTCTCTCTGACTCTCTCTGCCTGTCTCTCTCTGTGCCAAGAAACAATAAAAACAACTCTTTAATAAAAGAAAGTTCTAATATCTGGATCATCTTTGAGTTTGTTTCTGTTGTCTGTGTTATTCTCATGCTACCTTTCCTTGACATGCCCAGTGATATTTTCTTTAATACAAGGTATATTAGTCAATGTGCACTGTCATAAAATTTCATGGCTAGAGGGCTTATAGAAATATGGGAGAAGGGACGGGGCATCAGATATATGGTGATGTAAGGAGAACTGAATGTGCAGTGAGCACACAATGCAACATATAGACAATGTATTATGGAATTGTACACCTGGAACATACGTCATTTTAACCAACCAAAGTCACCCTGATAAATTTAACAATTAAAAATAAGTAAATAACAATAGAAGTTATTTCTCCTATTTTCTGGAGGCTGGGAAGTTGAAGGTCAAGGTGTCAGCTGATCATTGGAGGCTGCCTTTCTCAGAGGACCACCTCCCTGCTATATCTCACATGGTGATGAGAAAGAAAACTCTTCAACAGTCAGTCCCCTTTCCTCTACTTCTAAGGACCATAATCCTATGGTGGGGGCTGCACCCTCATGACCTCATCTAAATCTAATTACCTCCCAGAGACCCTACCTCCAACCATCACATTGGGGGCTAGGGTTTTAACATATGAATATGGAGGGGGTGGTAAAACAAATATGTATCCATAACACTGGACATTGTGTAAAAACCACAAGACACTGTGGAGAGGATTCACTCTATCATATTGCAGTCAGGTAAAGTAGGAACATCACACCTCAATACAAACAGGGACTACACAGACTAGAGAGTGAGGTTCCAACTTTATAAGTCTCAGTGTAACTCCGGTTTCCCTGCACTTCGTATCAAGTCCTGTCCTTCCTAATGTGTTCTCAAATTCCATTTTTAATCTTTAGAAACTTAAAGCTGCCCACAGTTTTATTCAGATTTTCAGCTCTTTGTTTGCTTTATAAAGCTAAGAATTGAAAAGACCTCAAAAGTAGAATGATCTCAGAGGATTGAGTCCACCCCTCTGTTCCTCACTTCTACTCAAGATCCTGGCTCCTGGATTCATAACTACCTTCATTAATATAAATCCTAATTTTTATCTCCCTACTGTTTGATGTTGTAGAAAGTTCTGCCAGCTTATGTTGGTTGCAGCATCTGCCTGACATCACAGTCTCTAGCCAGCAGCTACTGTATGTAAGACATTAGCAAATGCTTTAGCAGGCATGTCCAACCTGTGGCCCAAGATAGCTTTTAATGTGGTCCAACGCAAATTCTTAAGACATTAAGAAGAGCTACCGGGACAGCTCAGCAGTTGAGCGCTTGCCTCGCAATTGTGAGGTCTGGGATTCAAGTCCCAGCCCCGGGCCCGTGCAGCCCCTATGTTGAACTACATTGCTACTGGTAACCGCCAATATGGCTTGGTTGCAAAAGGTTCTTGGCTCCCACATGGGAGGCCCCTGGTTCGGTTCCTGTGCTGTACAGCCCCACATTCATCTGTGTGGAATAAAACCATGTTACAACTGATGGTGTACAACGATAGAGACTGCACTGGACTTCCTTTATTTCTCTTTCTCTCTCACTTTTTTTCAAAACAATATAATAATTTTTTAAAATTATTTGAGGGTTTTTTTATGACCTTTGTTTAGTTCATAAGCTACAGCTACTATTAGTATATTTTATATGTGGCCAAGACAATTCTTCTAGTGTGTCCCAGGGAAGCCAAAAGGTAGGTACACTGCAGCTTTAAAGTATGTATCTTTTCTCCAGTGAACTTCCCTTCTCATCAAGATCTTGGCCCCACAGTTCTAAAAATTTCAGAGCTCTTCAGTGCCTTTGAAAAGGTGCTTAGTGAATTTGTGTGTGTGTGTGTTTATATATGATTTTTCTGGTAGATTTGATGAGGAGAGTAGGTCAATTACACTAATTTAATGGCTAAAACCAATAATCTGTAGTCATACAAAACTAGGTATTTAGCTGTGTTACTTGGGACAAACCACATACCCTCCGTTCTGCCTCAGTTTTTCCTTCTATAACGTACTAAGCAAAACAATGCCTACTAGTTAATACAATACCAAGCGTGTCATACATATTCAATAAATGCTTACAAATATTGTTCTCAAAGAGGTGATTTAAATGCTTGTTCTTCTTTAAAGATTTATTTTATTGTTTTTGACAGAGAGAGACAGACCGAGGCGAGGGGGGCGAGGGCAAAGCAGTCTCTATAGTTGTAAGTCATTAGTTTTTAACACAGTTTCATTCCACACAGGTGGGTGTGGTGCCACCCAAGGTAGGAACCAGGCCAGGGGCCTTCTGCACAGGAAGCAAGCATCTGAGAACCAGGGGACTTTCACATGGGCAGCTTGCCCTGGTGGGAACCGAACTGGGATACTTGTTCTTAATTATCAAAAGGTTTCATCATCATCATTATTATTATGATTATTACATGTCTCATTGTTTTCCTTTAACAGTGGTGTATTTCTATGTTTTCCCATATACCTTCTAGGAATGTTTCTGGATGGCTGGGTGGCCAGAGTCAAATCCTACTAGCTGCAATATTAAATGAATCTTTTAATAGGGATACAACTGATTGTGTTTTATGAATGCTTTCTTTTAGTTAGCGTCATTTTTACCCTTTGTCCACTTCAATGTTCACTATAAAATTATGTGGCAAAAATCTGTAAAAAAAAAGAGCATTAAATCCCAAGTGGTGTATTGCTAAACCAGAGGCATGTCTTATATTCCTGAGCTCAGATTATCTTTTGCCCAGAACAAAGAATGAGGAAACATTTTTGTGGCATTTGAAATTGGTAGTACCACAGGTGAAGCACACAGTGACATTTTAAGCAATTTAAGATTTAGCTACTCATGCTCAGAAATATTTTATGGCTTACCCAGTCTTAGAGCCTTTTTCCAGATTCCGAAGAAAGGGAGCGAGAAAACATTCAGAATTATATATTATTATTATTTGAAAATTATTCACATGCTTATTGTATTTTTATCCTATACTAAACTAGTATAAAATATTTGACAAAGAAAATACAATTATCTACTACTTCACTTTTTTCTTAAAATGAAAATATTTTTATAATAGAAAAATGTTTATTACTTTATTCTGTATAGAAAAAAATCATTCTTTTCCACTGTGTGTTTCTTCCTTGTGTGTCTCCTTTGCTATTCACAGAGCACACATGGAGGTTTTTCCCCACACCATTCAATTCTCTTGACACTGGCTGGGTGTCCCACCATTTATCTCAATCCTGACCCTATTTTCCTGGAGATAGTATCAAACTGCACAGATTAAAGACTCAGTCCCACAAGACTGCCCTCTCTGTCTGAGGTTATCACCTGTGCTTTTGACCAATGAACTATATAGGTCAAATGTTCTAAGGATCCTCTCTTTGGGTTCAAATAATTTACTAAAGCGTCTCATGGAAATTGGGGAAACATTTACATTTATGAGTTTGTTAAAGGGTAAGAGAAAGGACACAGATGAACAATCAGATGAAAAGTTATATAGGGCAAGGACTGGGAGGGTCGGAAGTATAGAAACTTCTTTTCCCAGGAAGTTGGGTTATATTACACTTCTAATACGGATGGTTTTGCTCACCTAGAAACTCTCTGAACCCAACCATTTTTTTTTTTAATTATCTCAATTACACAGGCATGACTGATCAAATCATTGGTGATTGATTTAACAATGTTGCCTTCACCCTTCTCATAGCCGGGGTAGTGAGGGGTTCTTGAAAGTTTTAACGTTCTAATCACATGGTTGCCTCCATGGGCAACACATCCTTAGGTGTTCTTTAAAAGTCACTTCATAAACATAACAGAAGATACCTTCACTCTCTCAATACTTAAAAAGTCCTAGAACAGGGATGTCTAATCTTTTGGCTTCCCTGGGCCACAATGGAAGAATAAGAATTGTCTTGGGCCACATATATAATACACTAACACTATGATAGCTGATAAACTGAAAAAAAAAAAGTCACAAAAAAATCTCATAATGTTTTAAGAAAGTTTACAAATTTGTGTTGGGACACATTCAAAACTGTCCTGGACCAGTGTTTTACCAAATTATGTGCATATATAGAAGGGTATTATATATAGATATAGATATATAAATATATAAATAAAATCACTATAATTTGATATACTGATTGTTTTCCCCTTAATAAACCATAGGTGTTTTTCCATGTCATAAATATTGAACTGCATCATTATTTTAGTGGTTACGTTGCATGTCATCATATGCATGCAATGCTGCATACTTTGTTTGTTCAATCTCTCATTGACAGATATTTGGTTGCTTCCAACTTTCAATGGTATAAATAACCTTGCATTGAACTTCAGTGTGTGCCCATATTTGCATATTATCTTGCTACTTCCTAATAAAAAAAAATTAGAAGCAATGGTAATTATATATATATAATATTTACTATATAATGCCAGTGTCAGAGTATGTACTTTAAAATATAGTATCATTGGTCTTGAAATACTTAAGAACCATTACCAAAAATGTGATAGAGCCCATCATGATAACAAACAGGGAATATAGTACTGGGTAGTTGCCCATAAAACTGAGATATTTCATTCCTTTTTTCAACAATGAAGAAATATGCAAGGGGTTGCCAGGATGGCTCAGTGGGTTAAGTGCTTGCCTTGCAGCCCCAGGGTCCAAGGATTGAGTACAGGCCCTGGCCCATGTGGACTATATGATGAACTGGGGTGTGCTCCCCATGTGAGAGACCCCCATTATGGTTCTTGTTGGGGTGAGCTTCCATGTTGGAGGCCCCCTGGTTTTTCCCCCAGTTCGTGGGGGTGTGCCTCTCATGCAGGAGGCCCCAAGCCCAGTTCCCACCCTGTGCAGCTTTCCCACCCACCTGTGTGGAACAAGACCATGTCGAAAACTGATGATGTACAACTATGGAGACTGCTCTGGCCCCTCTCCTTCTCTCTGTCTCTCTATCTGCTCTGTATCTGTCAAAAACAATGAAATAAATCTTAAAAAAAAAAAAAAAAGAAAGAAAGAAAGAAATATGCATTGTATTACAAATTTTTAGCCTAATACTTTTTGGTTTATTTAAATAAAGCTAAAAAAGTTTACATGTCAGATCTACTAAGCAATGTCAGTTGATATTTTGTGTTGTGCTCATAACTAATAAAAACTGCAATTATTTTTTAATATCAGTATTAAACATAACAGTGATTGAACTGTTGATAACTTTTGGCTAAACTTGGGTGAGAAGAAATTTTGCCATTGTTTTATATTACATATAAAATTAGAATTTTTATTATAGGATTTTACAGTCCTTAAACTATGTGTATTTAATTTTTTTAATGTTAAAACTTTATTTTTTTTGTTTTTGACAATGAGAGAGAGAGAGAGAGAAAAAAAAATGAGGAGAGCCCAGAGTAATCTCCATAGTTGTACATTAGTTTTTTGTTTTGTTTTGTTTTTTATATAGTTTCATTCCACAGGTGGGCATGGGGCTGCACAGGGCAGAAACTGGACCAGAGTTCTCCTCCATGGGAAGTTTGACCCTGTGAGAACCAAACTGGGGGCACACCCTAGTTCAACATATGGGCCTACACAGGCCAGAGCCGGGATTTGGTACTTGAATTCCAGGGTTGCAAGATGAGCACTTAAACTGCTGAGCAGTCTGGGCATCCCCTAAAAAAATTTTAACCGGATTGTGAACGGATTTACTATAAGAAATATTTCTTTTTTTTTTAGTAACAATCTTCTCTTACCATCAACATTTGGATGTTACATATGAAAGCTCTATATCTCTGCTGGATCACACACAGGATCATTTTTATGCCATCTGATCTTCAATGGCATTTCTAAGTTTATATTGTTGGTAAACAAAGCAAAATGCTTTCTCCACCAATAAAACATTTTTTTCTTAAATTTAAAATTTATTAAGTGAATAACCATTGAATACAGACCTACTGAATGTTAAGTTTTATTTCTCTTACAGTCATCTTTATGGTGGTTTTGCTGTAAATGAGCTCTTCTATGGCAAGTTCTTATTTTACTATCTGTATTGGAGTAGATTTATCTATGGAAAACCCTCAGCAATCTCCAATAACTCATAAACTGGATCTTATATTTGTTATACCATAAAGAAAGAAATATGGTATGCTGCTGTTATTAAAGTTTCTAAACAATATACATATTGGTTTTTTTTTGGGGGGGGGGGGTTGTTTGTTTGTTTGTTTTTTCCCAAAATATATTCATTTCTAAGCAGGATTGTAGGCTTCTCAAATCTTCCAAGTTTCTGGGCCTTATTTTACATTGGCTTTTATTTCTGAAATAAGATAGTATCATTTTCACTTATCAGGTAGCTAAAAAATAACTGTTGAAGAGTCACTGAAATAACTACAGAATTTCAGTTAAATATAGGTAGAGAACTAGATCATAAGCTATTTTACAACCCACGATTTCTATTTTATTGTTTAGAAGTATAATAGCTTAATTAAATCCAATAGAGTTTTTAATTATCTGAATATATTACTCTTTTTGACAATAAGATTAAGTCTTCATTTTTAATGTGTATGTCATTATGTTAGAGATGAATGATAAAAATATTTGGCTATATATAATGTGTGTGTGTTTAATAAGGCTCCTATCTTTAGAATTTATAAAGCTGGTCTTACCTAGTTTTACAATAGAATACTCTTGCAGTATCTTCATGTGTCTTCCCATTAGATTTTCACACTAAACATTCTGCAAAGTCAAGCCCTCGTGCTCATGAATTGCTTATCTTTTCCACCATACTCTTTCTACTTACTAGAACAGTCTTGCTCACTGAGTAAAAGCCCAAATCAAAGGGTTCTTCTGTCATATTGCCTTTTAATGTTCCATGCATAATTAATCATTTCTTCTCAGGTACTTCTATACCACTCTGGGTCAAACATACCTTCATTACTATTGATCTAATTATAGCCCTTATTTCACTCGCCGTCCTCAAAAGCAGGACTATATTTACTCCATGTATATATTTAAGTGAATAAATGAATGAGTCACTCAAGTATTCTTTGATGTAGACATTAATAACACATAGCCAATGGTATATGCACTGTCTCATTAGTAGTAACATCCCATAATAGCATCACTGATAAGTAAACCGAGACAAATACCTAACTTTCAAAAGTCACATGGCATATAACTAGGAAAGACCAGATATTAACCTAGGTTAGTCTAATGCCATAGTCTCCACCTTTATGAATGTCTCTCATTGCAAATTAATTTTCAGGTAGGCCCTCTAATTGTTAAAAATAGAAAGTACAAGAGAAATTTGAACAATTACACAACCAGAAAAACACAAGTATGCCTGTTTTCTCTGGTATCAGTTAATCTTTACATGCCTAACTCGAGCAAAGGTTCGTATTAGGCAGAACAAATTACATCCTCTGAACAGCAAACAGAATGGGTAAGTAGAATATTCAGTCAATCTTCCCAAGAGGTAAATATCCCATTCAGATATTTATAATTGAGTGTATCTTTCATGTTCAGCACTGTGCCCAGCACCTGAAGGTAATGTAAAAGTATTCAGTTGTGAAGAACTTGCCTACTGCAAGTGGCTAGGCTAACACACATAAAATGAATTTGAAAGAATTCTCTTACACAAGTTTAGGATTAAAAATGTGAGATGAGAGGAAGATAATGAAGGACTATAGGTCTTTTACATTTCATGAAGGAAATAAATTTTTAGAGAATTTTGGTAGAGAGGAAAAAATGAATGTTCATGATAAGACAATAAATTCAAGTGACAGTACAAGACAATAACAAAGGGAATGTTTTTACCTGTTGAAAGTTGAAAGATTTATATCCTTTTCCCAATGAAATGATGTCACATTATATTTGATTAGTATGTATATGTTCAAAGTGCTTTCATACTATTTTTTTTAGTCTTCATACAAATTCTGAAAAATGAGCATGACTGACATTTTTGTTTTCATTTTATGGATGAGAAAACTGGAGTTTTGCAGAAATTAAATGACCTAAATTTAACTTTTGGTTTTTCTTTAAGAGATGCATATTACATAGCACTATAAATATATGCCACTTCCAGGTAGTTTCATATGCTTTTAATCAAGTTTTGTGGTGAGTATAATTGTTTTAATACAAATTTTCCTCAGAGTCTTTTGATTTTTTTTCTCCTTTTTGTTAGTCTCTAAGTGCAAATTGCTTAAGGTAGCTAATTAAAATGTCTGAACTGGATTTTCTAGGAATGGAGGCATCAAAGCTCAAATGTGCCCTTCTTTGCAAGAACATGCAACTGTTTTTGTGGAAATCTGAACTAAAGATATTTGTGCTAGGCTCTAAACCTCTGAGGTTTTTACTTAAATCTGCTGTTTTCATGCAAAACTGGGATTGATTTTAACATAATGGAAAACTATTGATGTTTGTGGAGTAAATCTATATCAATCTGAATGTACTTTAGCCCATATTTTAAGATTAAAACTTTAATTTTACCAAGCAGATTAACATTCCATTTAATTTTTTAGCTGTGACAGCTTTCCCTAAATGACTTAAAAATAACAAGCTGCTTCCATAGCACCAACTCTATCGTTCAGGCAAACGGTACTTGAAAATGGCTGTCTCATGTTTTCTCTAAAAATGGGGTAATAGCACCATTAACCCAAAAATCAAAGATTATTCTAGAAAGTTTTGGTATGTCAGATATTTGTTCATTTATTTGTCTGCTTTCTGGTCCTACTTGATATAAGTAAGCTGTTAGTGGAAGCCCATAGTAATTTTTAGAAAAGGAAACTATAAGGGCAACAGACAAAGTAGATATTTTGAGAACAATTGTATTGAGGTAAAAATGAATCTTTTCTCATAGAACATCTGAAATTTGTGGGACAAAAACATAGGGAGATGAACATGGAATTTGAACTAATATGAACAGGTTTAGGGACTCAGTCTGCTACTCACTGTGTGACTTTGGAAAAGTCATTGGACTAATCAGGGTCTGAGTTTTCATGCTTATTATATAGGAATAACACTAGGTGGAAGAATGAGACAAATAGGTAATGGAAGAGAAGCATTCCTGGAAGAAAGCATAGCATATAAATATCCCAGTGAAGGGAGAGAGCATGTCATGTAGCTGAGTATTGTGCTATCACTTTATTTAATTTAATTATCATAACCTTCCTATAAGGCAACTCAGAATCAGAGAGGCTAAGAAGCTTATTATCATGCATTGCTGGTGAGTGAGAGAGCTAAGATTCAAATCCTGTTCTGCTTGATTTCAGAATCAAGACTTATCCACTCACAACACCACCTTGAGAGATATCATTCCCAAGGGAGACATGATCAGATTTTCATTTTGGAAAGTGTCCTCTGATTACAGAGGGGAGAACTGATCTGGGAAGTAGCCTAATCAGTGTCAGAGAAACCAACTGGGAAGCTGATTCGGTCAGCTAGAAATGAGATGATGAGGGCCGGAGGTAAGCAGAAGCGGCGCACCCAAGAAGTTTAGAAACAAGAATTGATAGGATGTCACAATTTATTAGGTGCAAGTGAAAGGAAAAAAGCAAGAGATAAAAAGGTGTCCAGTGTTTCCTTCCTTCCTTCCTTCCTTCCTTCCTTTCTTCCTTCCTTCCTTCCTTCCTTCCCTCCCTCCTTCCCTCCTTTCTTCCTTCCTTCCTTCCTCTCTCCCCCATCCCTCCTTTCCTTCCAACATTTTTCTACATTCATGCTATACTGTAGCTACACTTAGACATTATTCACTTGTACCCTCATAGGCATGCTGCTGCTCTCCTGAACCTTCAATTCTGTTATTTCCTGTGCCTTGTTAACTGTGGCAAAAAAATCCCACTCCCCTTGCTTTAAAACTCTTCTCTTAGCGCTCCCAAGCTTTTGTGATATCTTCTGTTTCTGGAGTCCTCATATCTCTGAGTATCTCTCTTTAAGAGTATATTGAGAACTACCTGTTTATTTTTCCAACTCCAATTTACTAGTGACAAGAATTGCATCCTACTAGTCCTTAAATCATAATCTGATGGCTTCCCACACAGAAGAGGCATTAAATCAATACCTATTGAATTTGATTAAATAAGTAGAGTCTCTTGTCATGGAATGAGATGTACTAATTTAGTAAATACTATAATGCATGGCTTAGAAGTCACCTCATTAGAAAGTTTTTTTGGAGAGAGCAAGATGGCGGCATGAGAGGAGAACCAGACACCTGGGAAGGGACTTACGAACAAAAAGGAACCCACAGGGGAAACTCTGAGAAGCACCCTCAACTGAGAGAACCACACAACGCAGAACAACACACAAAGGTTAGAGGAAAAAGGGGAGAGCGGGAGAGGGAGGAAGAAGGAGCAGTTTGGGGACAGGAACGGAGCAC
>PVKE010035471.1:0-16877 GCA_004027555.1 Craseonycteris thonglongyai | reverse complement strand
CATCTAATTACACACATTTGTTGTAGTACACAAATAAAGCACAAGAAATACAGATTCAACTCAATAATTTACCTAATGAAAGCCTTTTAGAAAAAATTTTTACATTAAAAAAAATCTCCTATAAATCGGTCAAGGGTATTTGATGTTGCAGAAGAAAAATGTTTTATAAGCATGCCAACGTCCTGTTATTTCTTTCTTTTTTTTTTTTTAGTTGTTAAATTTATGGGGATGACACTGGTTGATAACAATTACATTGTTTCCAGGTGTAGAATTCTACATTACATTGTTTATACATCGCATTATGTGCTCACCACCCAGAATTAGCTCTTTCCATCACCATATATTTGATGTCCCCTCTTTACTTCCCCCTACCCACCTCCCACTTTAACCTCAGGTAACCAATAAACTGTTGACTGTGTCCATGAGTTTTTGTTTCTTTGTTCCTTTCAGTTTTATATTCCACATATAAGTTAGGTAAATATGTTTCTTGATTCTTTCAGTCTGACTTATGTTGCTTAATAAGATGGTTTTCGGGTCCATCCACGTTGTCACAAATGGCTGTTTTTCATCTTTTTCTATCACTGAGTAGTATTCCATTGTGTAAATGTACCACAACTTCTTAATCCAGTCATCTATCAAAAGACATTTTGGTTGTTTCCATGCCTTGGACACCTTGAACACTGCTGTACATAAATTTTTATGAATTAAGGTTTTCAAGGTTTTTTTGGTAAATACCCAGAAGAGGGATTTCTGCGTCATATGGCAATTTCATTCTTAATTTTTTTTTTTTGAGGAATCTTCGTAAAGCCTTCCATATTGGTTGTGCCAATTAACATTCCCACCAGCAGTGTATGAGGGTTACTTTTTCTACACAGCCTCTCCAACATTTATTATTCCTTGTCTTGTTGATTATAGCGGACTAACAGGTGTGAGGGGAGAGCTCATTGTGGTTTTAATTTGTGTTTCCCTAATTGCTGGTGATGTTGAGCATTTTTTCATGTATCTGTTGGCTGTTTGCTGTTTGTATGTCTTCAGAGGATAAGTGTCTGTTTCGGTCTTCTGCTCATTTTTTAATTAGACCGCTTTTTTATTGTTGAGTTGTATGAGTTCTTTATATATTTTAGATATTAGCCCCTTATCAGAGGCATTGTTTGCAAATATGTTCTCCAGTTCAGTTGGTTTCCTTTTTCCTTTGCTAATGGTTTCCCTTGCTGTGTAGAAGCTTTTTAGTTAAATATAGTTCCATTCATTTATTTTTGTTTTTACTTCCTTTGCTTTTGTGGTCAACTTCAAAAAGTGCTCTCTGAACCCAAGGTCTATAAGTTTAGTACTGATGCTTTCTTCTATGCAGTTTATTGTTTCATGTCTTAAATGTGGAGGTCTTCAATCCACTTTGAGTTAATTTTAGTATATGGTGACAGTTCACAGTCCAGATTCATTCTTTTGCATGTGGTTTTCCAATTTTCTCAGCACCATTTACTAAAGAGGCTTTCTTTTCTCCATTGTATATTTTGTGCTCTTTTGTCAAAGATTATGTGTCTATATATTTGTGGGTTATTTCTAGGTTTTTTATTCTGTTGCGTTGGTCTCTATGTCTGTTTTTCTGCCAATACCAAGCTGTTTTGATTATTGAAGCTTTGTAGTATAAATTGAAGTTGGGGAGCGTGATGCCTCCAGTATTATTCTTTTTTTGGAGGATTTGTTTGGTGATTCACGTCTTTTGTGGTTCCCTATGAATCTGATAATTTTTAAATCTATTTCTCAAAAGAATGTCAGTGGAATTTTGATGGAAATTGCATTAAATCTGTATATTGCTTTGGGTAATATGGTCATTTTAACTATGTTGATTCTTCCTATCCATGAACACGGAATATTGTTCCTTTTGTTTGTATCATCTTCAACTTCTTTTAATAGTATCTTATAAATTTCCATGTATAAGTCCTTCACATTCTTCATTAAGTTTATTCCTAAGTATTTTATTCTTTATGATTTGATCAGAAACAGTATTGTTTTTCTCATTTCTTATTCTGAAGGTTTGTTATTTGTATATAAAAGTGCTGTGGATTTTTATACATTGATTTTGTATCCCACAACTTTACTATATTCATTTATTATTTGTAATCGTTTTCTGTAGGTGTCTTTAGTATTTTCAGGGTCTCCAAAGTACGGCCTGCGGGCTGGATGCAGACCGCAAGGCCCTCTCATCTGGCCCTTGGAGACATTTTGATCTTAATAAAATAATATTAAATAAATAATTAAAAACAACATCTATGTTTTGATTCTTTTTTATTTGGACCTCGAGTGTGTAGACGGCCCCCAAACTGCTGTTTGATAGTTAATGCGGCCCGCGGAATGAAAAGTTTGGAGACCACTGTCTATATAAAGGATCATGTCATCTGCAAAAAGTGGTAGTTTAACTTCTTCATTCCCAACGTGGATGCCTTTTATTTCTTTTTCCTGCCTGATGGCTCTGGCTAGAACTTCCAGCACTATTTTGAATAGCAGTGGTGACAGGGGACATCCCTGTCCCATTCCTGATTTTAGAAGAAAAGTTTTCAGTTTTTCTCCATTCAGTATGATATTTGCTGAGGGTCTGTCATATATGTATGTTGTATCTTGTGAAATGATTTTTCTGCATCAATTGATATAATCATATGGTTTTTATCTTTTATTTTGTTAAGTGGTATATCACCTTCATCAATTTACTTATGTTGAACCATCGTTGAGCCGCTGGGATGAATCCCATGTGAACAGATGTGTAATTTTTTAATGCATTGTTATATTCTATTTGCTAGTATTTTGTTTAGGATTTTTGCATTGGTGTTCATCAGAGATATTGTTTTATTGTTTTCTTTTTTATGATGTTCTTACCAGGCTTTGGTATTATGGTAATGTTGGCCTCATAAAATGAGCTGGGAAGTATTTTCTCTTCTTCAATTTTTTGGAAAAGTTTGAGGAGGATAAGAATTAATTACTCTTTGAATGCCTGATAAAACTTGTTAACAAGACCATCTGGTCCTGGACTCTTGCTTTTGGGGAGGTTTTGAATGATTGCTTCAATTTTCTTACCATTGATTGGTCTGTTTAGATTATTTAGTTCTTCTTGATTCAGTTTAGGTATACTATATGTTTCTAAAAACTTATCCATTTCTTCTAGATTGTAAAATTTGGTGGAATATTGTCCTTCATAGTATTCTTATATAATCCTTTCCATTTCTGTGGTATTAGTTGTAATTTCCCCTCTTTCATTTCTAATTTGGGTTATTTGTGTATGTTCTCTTTTTCCCTTAGTGAGCCTAGCCGGGGGTTGTCTATTGTACTAATTTTTTTGACGAACCAGCTCTTTGTTTCATTGATTTTTTCTATTGTTTTTCTATTCTCTGTTTTCTTTACTTCTGCTTTAATTTTTATTATTCGCTTCCTTCTTCTGGCTTTGGTGGGTTTTGTTTGTTTGTTTTGTTGTTGTTCTTTTTCTAGTTCTTGAAGATGTGATACTAGGGTGTTTATTTGTAATTTTTCTTGTTTCTTGAGAAAGGCCTGTAGTGATATAAATTTCTCACTTATTACTGCTTTTGCTGCACCCCAGTAATTTTAATATGTTGTATTTTCATTGTCATTTGATTCTATGTAGTTTTTAAATCTCTTTTTTTATTTCTTCTTTAATCTAGTCATCTCTTATTAAACTTTTTTTGGGTTTAGTGCTGGCCACTTTGCATGTCCTAGTTTTATAGGTAAAACTCCCAGAAAGAAAAGTTTACACGGGGACATTCATGCAGGGGAAGGGGGAATTCAGTTTCTTACAGTAGAGTTGAGAGTGAAATTCTATTGACACATAACTGCTGTCATTTTCCTGCCCCACCCCAAAACTTCCAATTACTTCAAATGGTATCCTAAACATCTTATAATTATTTCTTAAAGAAAGTTGGTTTTAAATCTCTAATACTTCTGGCACATGAGGAGTAAGTGAAGAAGGGTGTGAGATGCCTAACCTGGAGACAAGACTAAAATAATGGGGTACTGGTGGTTTGCATTTATTTGTAAATTTTCTTTGCATGTGTGGAAAAGAGTTTAATGGAAGCAAGTCCATCATTATTAATCCTTCATTTTGGACCACAAGGAGAAAGGTACAAATATGTTTGGCTCTGAAGACTGAAAGGTTTGTTCATCCAAGCCTCTCCAATGACACTGCTAGTAGTGAAGAGGGGAATATTTCAGGTTTATCACAATCGTTCTGTTGTCAAAAATATAATATTCATGAGAACCCTTTTTCGAGATTCTGATTATGGGCTCTGGTAGAAGTTAGTTTCTTATACCTCCTTATATGTTCTTATACTACGCCTAGGTAGAAAAAAATGATTACTGTTTAAATCTGTATGTTCCTTCTTTAAGTGACTATTTCAAAAAAGAAAAATAAAGAGCAAGCTTGAACTGTGCAAATTCTACAAGTATAAAGCATGACTGGCATTGTACTTTCTGAAAATATGGAAACCCATCCCATAATTATTCTGGGGTATAGCTGCTTATTGTTTTCTTAATCCCAAAAGACAGTGGTCATTCAGCAGGAGAGAATATTTAAGTGATTTTATAGTTTTGACCTTTGGGGCTATTTTTACACAGAGAAAAGAAGGGAACTGGGCAGACACAGAACCTTTCCCCCTTCTTTCTTTCCTCCATGAGGTTTGTTTTTGTTTTGCCTTTTCTGGTTTCTAGTGAGCATTGAATTTTATTGGTATATGACTGAGTTTCTCAGGGGTCTGCAAGGGGGACAGCAATTAGAAAATCTGTAACCTAAAGTCTGTTTAAGCTTTTTGGGGGAAGGATAATCATGAGTTAATGTAAGTGAGGACTTTGTTCTAAGAGTCAGGGTGGAAAATGAGACTCAAGAGGGAGGACCAAAGCTGAAATGGAAAGAGGTGGGGAACTGAAGCAACTGGTGAGGACACACCAACATTTACTCAGTGCCATTAATGGCTTCACTTAGAGGTAGGATATTTTGCTGACTATAAACTGTTAATGAGCTTTTGATAAAGAAAATGAAAATAAGCCTTCAAATAGCTACTTTTTCTTCTACATTCTTTGTATCAGCCAGTGTCTATCTTTGTCCTTCATGCATAAATATATAAAACAAATTTTAAAAATATATATACAAATGTCAATGTTCATACACAAATTTATGTGTGAATACTACATTCTGAATAGAACACTGCTAATCTATTTCAGAGAAAAGAAACTACCATTTTTGTGTGTGTGTGAAGCCAGTTTAACATGTTGTAACACCTAAAATTTGGTAGCCAGAAATTTTGTCATCTCTAGACAGACATCTTTGACAATTCAAGAGAATCCCAGATTGGAAACTTCTAGATACTGGCATTTTAATTTAGCTCTCAAATTAATTGATGATTGGGACTGAAGTCTTTGAAAACCTCAGAAAATGAAACTGTTACAGATGCAATTTCACAGAATAGGGAGAGTGGAAGTTCTTCTCTTTCTTTTTCTCCTTTCCCCCCTTCTCCTCCTCCTCCTTCTTTTTCTTCTCTCTCTCTCTCTCCTTATCTTTCTCTCTCTCTCTCTCTCATATAATAAGCCTATGCACTATTTAGAAAAAAGGGGGTTAAATAGAAAAATTAATTATACAAGCAAGCTTTCTGAGGAATAATTAATTGTACAGCATTTCAGAAACCTTAATTGTTCATTTGAATGTTTGTGAGTCTTCACTATACTAGAAAACTTTCAACACTGGCCCTCGCAGCCATATATTATGGTAGGGAGAAGTCTAGACTAGCTTATATTAGATCTAGATTCTAGTGCTAGCTTTGTCATTACTGTCACAATCAGGAATAGTTGTTTTAAATGCAGACATAGAAATGTGAGAAAAATGTTTTAAAGTTGTTTCATAGCCATTGATAGGGTCTCAGTTTCTGGTCTGTGAAATGAGGAAGAGAGGCTCAAGTGACTTATGAGAAGTCCCTTTAGCTATGTCTCTGATAATATTAACTTTTTTTTTTTAAAGGAAAGACTTTTTTTAAATATTTATTTATTTATTTATTTATTTATTTATTTTTGACAGAGTGAGAGAGAGTGAGAGAGACAGACAGACAGACAGAGACAGACAGAGAACAGAGCTGGGGGCACTCCCCAGTTCAGCATATGGGTCTGCAGGGGCCGGGATCGGGATTCGATCCCCAGTCCCTGGTGCTGCAAAGTGAGTGCTTAACCCACTGAGCCATCCCGGCTTCCCCATGATCCTATTAACTTTTAAAAAAATATTACTATTTTCTCCTACTGCACCTTGACTCAGCCTTTACTTTATTAAAATGAAAGAAGTTTCACTGCAGGTGGAGAAAGTTTCATTTAGTTTTTCCAGTCAGGGCCAGGTTTCTTGAGCTAGCAATGATCAGATGCTGCCCAGTGGCTTGTTTGTAGCAGTGGGAAATTCAGAACTGGCCGCTAAGGCCCACATAGAATAATGATCCCAGAACAGTCTCAATGTACAAAAACTATTGAACAGCCTCACCTGGCTGTTTGATTCCATCAGGTTAGGAATGTAGGATGCAGTGACTATGAGTCTTACTGTTATTTCTACCATCATTTCACGTATGAAGATTCTCCCTGCCCTATCCATCCAGTTTGAAACAGACTTTTCAGACTAATATTTTGTTTCAACAAGCTCTTAGCTACTTTTTTTTTGTTACAGAGGAACTCTCTGATGGGACATTAGCATATACTGGCTTCTGATAGCAATCAGTGTTCATTCTATTTTTTTTCTTCTTAGTCAAAGTGTAGAGTGACTCTGGGTGGATTGGAGGCCTAGAACAGACCAAGGTAGAGGTGCAGACAGCCAGAATGTGGGTTGGATGGCAGAATTGGGTACAGCTGGCTATGGCAAGGTGCCAATTGTGGTAGTGCAGGGGGAGCAGCCATGGTGTGGTGAGGGCAGCCATGACATGTTGTGGGAGGCAAGAGTGAGGCACCAGCAGTAGCCAGAGATCAGTGTGGGTGAACAGAGTGTGGCTGAAGGAGCATGGGTTGGGTGGCTGGAGCTATGAACCCGCTGAGCTTAAGGCCAGCACCAGAGCAGAAAGAGGGCAAGCAGGCATTCTGGTGGTTGGAATGTCAGCAGCAGGAGCATTCTGGCAGGTGAAGCACAGAGTGGCCCTTGATGAGGTAGGGACCCAGCTGGAGCATTGTGTGGCCTTGGACACAGAACCTGGCTGCTTCCTCTTGCTCTCTCCCAAAGCATGACCCTCCAGCCCCGCCCAGAGCCTGCATTCAGTGAGCTGCTGCCAGGAAGCCACCATTACCCTGTGATGCAAACAGACCTGCAACTTTCTCAACAAACCCCGCCCCCACCCTTCCCACTGAAATCATCAGAGGGATTCAGGAAAACTGTGAAACACAGGTGTGGCAGGTTCTGGCTCTCAGTTGGATCTCAGAGGAACAGAATACCATCACCCATCATATCTTCCCAAAGAGGTTGGTTACAGAGACCAGGGAAATTGAGTCTAAGACAAGCCCACTTTCTAGAAAATTTCTTATTGTGAGATAACCAAATAACCAAGATAAAGTATTTTAAGACACTTCAACAAAATAAGGTAGGAAGTAAAAGAAAGATTTTTTTTTTATATTTACCAATGGAAAAGTCCACATGTTCAGGAGAAGAAATATCCCAAGAGCAATGAATACCCTAGTGAACAAAGGTGCTCAGAAAGAAAATTAAAAATCTCCAGAAAAGGAACTTGAAGATATGAGAATATACAAGCTAAAGGACACAGAAATCAAGACTACAATTCTGAAAACATTCACAGAGATCAAAGAAAATTAGCAGAGTATACAGAGGGAGATAAGTGATCTCAAAAAGAAAGTTGAAAATAAAAGAAAAGCAAATAGAAATTCTGGAGATATACAACCCAGTAAAAGAAATGAAAAAGAAATAGCATACAATGAAGAGCTGAATAGATGGAGGAAAGAAATAGTGAAATCAAAGACAGAAATTTTGAAATGTCACAGAAGGAAAAAGAGAGAGATCTAAGAGCTAAAAGAAATGAAAGATATCTGTAAAAACTATCTGACTCCATTAGAAAGAATAAATAAGAATGATAGGTATTCTGGAGGGAGCACAGGACAAGATATGCACAGAGAATTTGCTCAGACAGTTAGTAGATGAAATCTTCCCGAATCTATGGGAAAAAACTGGAACCTCCAATTCAAAAAGGAAACAGGCCCCCTAGCTACTTGAATTCTAGCAGACCATCTCCAAGGCACATGATACTGAAGATGTCAAAGACAAAGAAAGAGGCCTCAAGGCAGCCAGAAAAAAGAACACCGTAAACTATAGAGAAAAGCCCATCAGACTATTATCAAATTTTTGACAGAAAATCTACAAGCCATAGGGAATGGATTCAAATATTCAAAATATTGAAGGAGAGAAATTATTCACCAAGAATCATCTAGCCAGCAAAGGTATCCTTTAGATATGAAGGAGGAATAGACACCTTTTCAGACATACAGAAACTGAAGGAATTCTCCAGCACAAGGCCAGCATTTCAAGAAATACTGAAGAAGACGACCGGACCTGAAACAAAAAGTAAAAATAAACAGAGATAAACTGTAACAACAAAAACATAAAAGGGGAAGAAGTAAAGGTTTAAACTTCCAAAGAGAATGGACATAAGAAACACCCTTAAGAAAAAGAACCACTGCTTATATAATTTATAAGTTCCTTTTACATAAAGTTCATGGAAAACATTTAAAAAGAACTTAGAACTGGGACACATAAAAAAAGAGAGAAAACGGAGGAAATACTCATAAACATCATCAAACTAAAATAACCAATGGAAATAAAAAAGCAAAGAAGCAATTGAAAAATAGAACTACCAGAAAACAAAAGTTAAATGGCTATAGGAAATCCCAATATATCAATTATCATCCTACATATAAATGAACGGAACTTGCCAATAAAAGATATAGAGTAGCAAACTAGATTAAAAAATAAAAACCAACCTTATGATGCCTACGAGAGACACACATGAGCCACAAGGGTAGATACAGACTCAAAGTGAAAGGATGAAAAATGGCATCTAGAGAAAAGTAGGTGTAGCCATACTTATATCTGACAAAGTAGATTTCAGGATCAAAAAGAAAATAAGAGACAAAGATGAACATTTTATAATGTTAAAGAGGTCAATAACACAAGAAGACATGACACATATTTATATATATGCCCCCAATACAGAAGCAACAAAAGTTACAAAGCAACTACTACCAGATCTAAAAAGAGAAAATGACAAAAGTACAATTATAGTAGGGGACTTAAACATCCCATTGACAGCCATGGACAGATCATCCAAACAGAAAATAAATAAGGAAATATCAGCTTTCAATGATACATTTTAGCAATTGGACATAGTTGACATTTATAGGATACTTCATCCTACAACACATGACTATACATTCTTTTTGGTGCACTTGGATTATACTCAAGGATAGAGCCCATGCTGAGACAAAAAGCTAGCCTCAGCAAATTTAGGAAGTTAGAAATCATACCAAGTGTATTCTCTGATCACAAAGCTTTGAAATTGGAGATCAACTACAAAAAGAAAGCAGGAAAAACCACATATACATGGAGATTAAACAACATGTTATTAAAAAAATCACTGGATAGAGCATGGATATCAAAAAAAATCACTGAATCAAAGAAGAAATAAAACAAGTGATTAAAAAATACATAGACACCAAATTACAATGAAAACACAACATACCAATAGTACTGGGATGTAGCAAAGGCAGTAATAAGGGGAAAATTTATATCACTGCAGGCCTCTCTCAAGAAACAAGAAAAATCACAAGTAAACACCCTAGTATCACATCTTCAAGAACTAGAAAAAGAGCAAAAAGCACCCAAAGCCAGCAGATGGAAGCAAATAATAAAAATTAAAGCAGAACTAAAGAAATCAGAGAATAGAAAAACAATAGAAAAAATCAAGGCAACAAACAGCTGGTTCTTCAAAAAAATTAATAAAACTGACAAATCCCTGGCTAGACTCACCAAGAGAAAACAAATAATCCAAATTAGAAATGAAAGAGGGGAAATTACAATTGATACCACAGAAATACAAAGGATTATAGAAGAATACTATGAAGGACTACATGCCACCAAATTTTGCAACTTAGAAGAAATGGACAAGTTTTTAGAAATACATGTCTACCTAGACTGAATCAAGAAGAACTGGATAAACGAAACAGACCAATCAATGGTAAGGAAATTGAAACTATCATTCAAAAACTCCCCAAAAGCAAGATGGTCTCACTAATGAGGTTTACCAGGCATTCCAAGAGAAACTAACACCGATCCTCCTCAAACTTTTCTAAAAAAATTGAAGAAGCAATAATTCCCAACTCATTCAATTAGGCCAACATTACCCTAATACCAAAGCCTGGCAAGGACATCACAAAAAAGGAAAACCATCGACTACTATCTCTCATGAACAGCAATGCAAAAATTCTAAACAAAACACTAGCAAATAGAATACAACAATACATTTTTAAACATTAGCTTCGGCACTGCAAAGAAAACCAACAACAAAGCAAAGAGGCAACAAACCAACTGGGAGAAAATATTTGCAAACAATTCCTCTGATAAGGAGCTAATATCAAAAATATACAAAGAACTTGTACAACTCAACAAGAAAAATACAAGCAATCTAATTTAAAAATGGGCAGAAGACCTTAACAGACACTTCTCTCATGAAGACATACAAATGGCCAACAGATATATAAAAAAATGCTCAACTTCCCTAGCAATTAGGGAGATGCAAATAAAAACCACAATGAGATAGCATCTCACACCTGTTAGAATGGCTATCATCAACAAGACAAGGGATAACAAATGCTGGAGAGTGTGGAGAAAAAGGAACCCTCATACACTGCTGGTGGGAATGTAAACTGGTACAACCACTATGGAAGGCTGTATGGAGAGATGCCTCAAAAAATTAGGAATGGAATTACCATATGACCCAGCAATCCCTCTACTGGGTATCTACCTAAAAAACCTGAAAACCTTAATCTGCAAAGATGTCTGTACCCGCATGTTCATGGCAGCACTGTTCACAGTGGCCAGAACATGGAAACAACCAAAATGCCCTTTGATAGATGATTGGATAAAGAAGTTGTGGTACATTTATTCAATGGAATACTACTCAGTGATAAGAAAAGATGAAATACAGTCATTTGTGGATGGACCTTGAAACCAACTTATTAAGTGAAATGAGTCAGACTGAAAGAACCAGGAAACATATGACCTCACTTACAAGTGGATTATAAAACTGAAAGTAACAAAGAAACAAAGACTTATGGACACACTCAATAGTTTGGTGGTTACCTGAGTGAAGAGGGGGGGGAGCTTTTTTTGGGGGGGTGAGAGTGGGCACCAGATGTTTGTTGATGGAGGGAGGCTGATTCTGGGTGGTGAGCACATAATGCAACACATGGGTGATGTGATGTAGATTTGTGCATCTGGAAACTGTGGCCAATCAATGTCTCACCAATAAATTTAACAATTAAAAAAAAAATTATACATTCACTCAAGTGCTATTCATCCCAGGGGCACAAAGATGGTTCAGCATATGCAAATCGATCAATGTGATATACCACATAAACAAAATAAAAAATAAAAACCATATGATTACATCAATTGATGCAGAAAAAACATCTGACAAAATACAACATCCATTTATGATCAAAACACTTAACAAAATGGGTATAAAAGGAATGTATGTCAACATAATAAAGGCTATGTATGACAAACCCTCAGCGAATGTCATACTGAATGGGGAAAAGCAAACCTTTTCTTCTAAAATCAGGAATGAGACTGGGGCATCTCCTGCCACCACTGCTACTCAACATAGTGCTAGAAGTTGTAGCCAGAGCCATTAGGCAGGAAAAAGAAATAAAAGGCATCCAAATTAGAAAGGAAGAAGTTAAACTGTCACTTTTTGCAGATGACATGGTCCTTTATATAGAAAGCCCTAAAGACTCCACCAGAAAACTGTTGCAAATAATAAATGAATATAGTAAAGTTGAAGGATACAAAATCAATGTACAGAAATCTACAGCATTTTTATATGCAAACAATGAAACTTCAGAAAAAGAAATGAGAAAAATGATACCATTTGCGATCAAAACAAAAAGAATAAAATACTTAGGAATAAACTTAACAAAAAATGTGATGAACTTATACACCGAAAACTACAAGACACTATTAAAAGAAATTGAAGAAGATACAAAGAAATGGAAAGATTTTCTGTGTTCATGGATTGGAAGAATAAACACAGTTAAAATGGCCATATTACCCAAAGCAATATATGAATTCAATGCAATTCCAATAAATATCCCACAGACATTGTTTCAAGAAATAGATAAGAAAATTATCAGATTCATATGGACCCACAAAAGACCCCGAATCGCCAAAGCAATTCTCCAGAAAAACAAATAAGTCTGGAGGCATCTCACTCCCTGACTTCAGTCTATACAAAGGGTCAATAATCAAAACAGCTTGATAATGGCTGAAAAATAGACATACAAACCAATGGAACAGAATAGAAAACCCAGACACAAACCCACAAACATATGGACAGATAATTTTTGCAAAGGGGCAAAAAAATACACTGGAGAAAAGAAAGCCTCTTTAGTAAAAAAAAATGGTGCTGGGAAAATTGGAAAACTACATGCAAAAGAATGAACCTGGACTGTGAATTGTCACCATATACCAAAATTAGCTCAAAGTGGATTAAAGGCCTCCACGTAAGACCTGAAACAATAAACTGCATAGAAGAAAGCATCGGTACTAAACTTATAGACCTTGGGTTCAGAGAACACTTTGTGAACTTGACCCCAAAGACAAGGGAAGTAAAAGCAAAAATAAATGAACGGGATTATATCAAACTAAAATGCTTCTACACAGCAAAGGATACCATCGACAAAGTAGAAAGAAAACCAACAGAATGGGAGAATATATTTTCAAACAATGCCTCCGATCGGGGGCTAATCTCTAAAATATATAAAGAATGCATACAACTCAACAACAAGAAAACAAACGATCTAATTTAAAAAATGGGCAGAAGACCTAAACAAACACTTCTCTTCCGAAGACATACAAACAGCCAACAGACACATGAAAAAATGCTCCACATCACTAGCAGTTAGGAAGATGCAAATAAAAACCACAACGAGATACCTCCTCACACCTGTTAGAATGGCTATAATCAACAAGACAAGGGATAGCAAGTGTTGGAGAGGCTGTGGACAAAAAGGAACCCTCATACACTGCTGGTGGGAATGTAAACTGGTACAACCGCTATGGAAGGCTGTATGGAGATGCCTCAAAAATCTAGGAATGGAATTGCCATATGATCCAGCAATCCCTCTTCTGGGTATTTACTAAAAAAAACCTGTAAACTTCAATTTGCAAAGATATGTGTACCCCAATGTTCATCACAGCACTGTTCAAGGTGGTCAAGTCATGGAAACAACCAAAGTGTCCATTGATAGATGACTGGATAAAGAAGTTGTGGTACATTTATACAATGGAATACTACTCAATAATAAGAAAAGATGAAATACAGCCATTTGTGACAACATGGAGGAACCTTGAAAATATTTTATTACGGTAAGCAAAATAAGTCAGACTGAAAGAATCAAGAAACATATGACCTCACTCATGTGGAATATAAAAGTGAAAGTAACACAGAAACAAAAACTCATGGACAATCAGTGGTTTAGTGTTTGCCTGGGGGTGGGGTGGGGAGGTGAGGGGGCAGAGCTGGGAGTGCATGAGGAGGGGGCATTAAATGTAAAAATAAATAAGTAACAACTCTAAGATTATTAACACCTCCATTAAAAAAAAAAAAAAAAAAAAAAAAAAAAAAAAAAAAAAAAAAAAAAAAAAAAAAAAAAAAAAAAAAAAAAAAAAAAAAAAAAAAAAAAAAAAAAAAAAGAGAAGCTGTATGTTCAGAGAACAAATTGGTAATGGTTGCCAGATGGGAAAGGTTGGGAAGGTGGGTGAAAAAGGTGAAGGGATTAGGAAGTATAAATTGACAATTATAAATATAGTCATGGGAATGTAAAATACAGCACAGGGAATAATATTGTAAAAAGAAAGAAAGAAAGAGCGTTGGGTGGGGAAAGGAAGACGGGGGTTCAGGCTGTGAGCTGATCATCTAGGAAAGCCTTCCACACCCACTAGGCTTGTGCTCTTTGGATGGGTCTCTGAGGGGCAGGCATGGGTGGGTGAAGCCTGGAAAGCCACAAAGCTGGAGACTGTTCCCTCTCTCACGCGTGTAACTCCTTGTCACCCCCATACCTTCCACACCCATCTCAAGGGTTTCTGACCCCCACCCCTGCCTGGAGGACATGAGAGAAGACCTTCAGAGGTGCTAACCACAGCACACTCCACCTTCCTTCCATCCCAATCCAAGCTCTGGGCGTCACACTCCTCCCCAGTCCCTGTCCTCCTCACTGCTCTCCAATGGCTTACTCCATCTGTGGAATGGAGTGAGTCAGAAGTAACTTCCTTCTACTGGATTCTATCATGTCACCACTCCAGGACAGCAGTGTCACACAGAACATCCCCATCACTCTCCCTGCCTCCCATGTCCAGCGCCCTCCCGGCTCCTCACATCCAGAGGGCATCTGATGCAGCCACAGTCCCACAAGCCCACATAAAAAGGTCTTTGGCAGTCAGCTCTCAGTACGACCCTGTCCTCATCTGCCTATCACGAATTTAGATTTTGCCTAAAGCCTCACCCTGCTCTCCTTCACACAAGGTCGCTTACTAAAGGGGCAGCACCCGCTGAAGGCCACTGGGACCTGGCAGGCCAGAGCTTTGGCTCCTCCACAAGACAGAGGCCTGCAGAGCCCTCCCAGCCGGCGTGCGCGGCGAGCGTGACCACCTGGACCCAGAGTTCCTCACCAAGGACGGCCCCCCGGGCCAACCCTTGGGAGTCTAGCCTTGTTCTCCACACGCGCTCACACTGTGGTCTCAGCCCTGACCTGCGCCCCATCTGCTGCTTGCCCCACACGAGGACATTCTCCCAACTGGCAGTGAACTTGTCACTTTTTCTCAGTTACTTACACAGCAGTGAAGAGTCACCGCCTCCCTTTTTAGCCTGTGTTTCCCTGTTGGGGGTTGGGAATGGGTAGAGGAGTGGTATCAGAATGAACATCTTGGTTCTCTCCTCTGATGAGCAAAAGGGTCATAAACTGGCACAGCAGTTCTCCTGACCATGGTATCTCCACAGTTCCAAAGAATAAAAGGCCCTGGGTCACTGTCAGGGCTTTTCTTGGGTCATTTCACTAGTGGTTGTGAAGACAGATGTGTGTAAGGGAGAACAGAAGGACCTGACCTGTGTGCACTTGTGTGCTGAGTGCTAATCTACCCGCAGGTTCTTGGGTGTGTGCTTCGTGTGCCCACTCATGTACATCGCCACCTTCTGAGGCTGCCAGGACATGTTGCTGCAAGATTCAAGACTGAGGGCTCTGGACACCCCCACCCCCCCGCGCCACACACACACACACACGCACACACACACACAGGCACACGCGCGCACATGCACATGCACACACCAATAAAGTTCAGTCCCTCCACAGGAGTCCTGACCTCTGCAGCACTGGGTGGTGCATTTGAGCACGAAAGACCCAAAGAGCAGCTGCGGAACCAGGTGGAGCCAGGGTTTGCACGCCAGAGATGATGATGCCACAGCCATCCCTGAAATGTACACACAAGGACACAGCCAGAGCTGCTGTCCCCAGCAAGTTTCCTTACTTGCTACTGGAGGAGAGTCAGGGACGGGCAGGCCAGAGAGCTAGGCTGCTCAGAGATGGGCTTTGCGCCCCTCCCAGAGCAAGGCTTCCTGTCCTGGCAGCTTCCTCAGATGACAGGGAATGATGGCCCAGGTGTAATACTAAGAACACCCCACAGGCCCTCCCCCAAGACCTTGAGGATTGGGAGGGGGGAGGTTTCGTGATCATCAGGCTCAGTGGACACTTTAGAAATACGTCCTGTGTGTCCCCCATTGCCTTAGGCTGGTACCTCAGCCCTTGGGTGCTCGGTGCCAACTAAAGTCAGGTTTGGTCAGACGCTGAATGAAAATGGGCTACAAAACCACAAAAGTCCATGTTTTTGAATGAAAGTCAAAGATGACATCTTACCCATGGTTATCTGAGAAACTTGGGGTTTTGAGGCTGGGACAGAGAGGAGGGAATCCAATGGTACCAGTCAGAGAGAGGGGTTGGGGAGAAAGACACATACGGTAGAGAGAGGATGGGAACAATGACACATGCAATAGAGAGAGGATGGGGAGAATGATACATACAATAGAGAGGATGGGGACAATGACACATGCAGTAGAGAGAGGATGAGGGCAATGACACATGCAATAGAGAGAGGATGGGGACAATGACACATGCAATAGAGATAGGATGGGGAGAATGACACATGCAATAGAGAGAGGATGGGGACAATGACATGTACAGTAGAGGATGGGGACAATGACACATACAATAGAGACAGGATGGAGAGAATGACACATACAATAGAGAGAGGATGGGGAGAATGACACATACAATAGAGAGGATGGGGAGAATGACACATACAATAGAGAGGATGGGGACAATGACACATGCAATGGAGAGAGGATGTGGAGAATGACACATGCAATAGAGAGAGGATGGGGACAATGACACATACAATAGAGAGGATGAGGACAATGACACATGCAATGGAAAGAGGATGGGGACAATGACACATGCAATGGAGAGAGGATTGGGACAATGACACATGCAATGGAGAGAGGATGGGGACAATGACACATGCAATGGAGAGA
>PVKE010035470.1:0-16867 GCA_004027555.1 Craseonycteris thonglongyai | reverse complement strand
TCTGAGACTCGATTCCTGGCCCCAGCCCGTGCAAACCCATGTGCTGAACTGAAGCACAACTGGTAACCGACAGGATGAGTCAGTGGTGAAGGTTCTTGCCTCCCCTGCAGGAGGCCCCTGGTTAAGTTTCCGCCCTGCACAGCCCCACATCCACCTGTGTGGACTGAAACCATGTCACAACTAATGATGTACAACTATGAAGCCTGCTGTAGGCCCTCCCCCATTCTCTCTCTCTCTCACACACACACACCTTCCCTCAAACAATAAAATAATCTTTTTTAAATGATATGTCATTTTTAAGGATTTAGAGATGCAAAGGAGTAGGAGGAGGGCTCTCTCAAAAGAGTGTCCCCCATACTTTGGAGCCCTATTGAGTCCAGCAGCCTTGGGCTCTTTTCAATGTATCTGTGGAATCCCTGGGCAGAGAAGCGGCCGTCTGTGCTCTGGCCTGCTATGGTTCCCATCTCAGTTATCATCTCAAGCACCCAAAGCAGCTCTCCAACAGTGACCTTGCCAACAACAGATTTTAGGTTGTGTGTCTCCCTGCTTTAAAACCCTACTCTAGCACGTGCACTTGAGCTGAAATGCTTACTATGGGCCTCAAGGCCTTGCAAGACCCAGCCCTCGTCATCCTCTCCAGAAAGAAATTGGTTTCTGACCAGTAAATATAATATGCAAACAGCAAACTCCACCTACAAAGATAGCCTTTGGCATTAGCCTGCAAAGCTACTCAGTTCTTCATTGTTTGGACATAGAGCAATATGTCCATTACTCTCCACCCCCGAGGAGGAAATTTGCTTTCCTTTTACATAACCACGATATATGACTATTAGAGTGTTTGGGGGAAGGAGGAGTGGTATAATCCCCCACCCCCATCCCCACCTCCAATTTAAACTTTTGCCCATCAAAGCTAAGTAAAGAGATCTTGGGGCCCATCCCCAGAATAGCACCCAATCACACACATTTGAATAATTAGTGCGAATAGATCATTCCTAACAAAGGGCACTGCAGCTTCCAGACTTCCAACGAAGAGCTACCCATTGATGAAAACACAGGTGGGCCACTAAGAATTGGCATTCCATCCCTATCAAGTTTTTGATGCAACAGCTGAGCAAAATGCTGATTGTGGCAGATACCGGTATACTTCCTTTTCTGTTGAATTTCTTATTGGGGCCCTGAGGCTGAAAATCTCTCAATCTATTTTTAAGGAAGGAAGAACTGTCACATGTTGCCTAATCTCAGAGCCTCTGAACCCTCTAAACTAGAGATTCCAGTGGCTTCAGACCTGGTCTTACTGAACATCCTTGGCTTCTTTAGTCTGGCAAACCACACAACTGCTATCAAATAAAAATGGAGCTGACATGCCCTTTGCCAATGCATCTGCCCACTAACTTTCTATTTATCCCCAGAGATTCAGCTCCAGGGATAAATAGAAAGTTGCTGCAATGGGTGGGGCTACGCTTATTCAGAACTGAGTCTTTTGACAGTAGGAAGTGTCTTACTCACCATGATAGCCCCACTGCCCAGTATATAGTACAAGCTGCATAAGTATCAGGTACATTAATTAATTAGGAAATTAAAAAAACAAAAACCTGCCTATTACCGTCACTCTACAAGTCATGAAAAGAGCTGGCAATGGTGGGGACTATTTTCAGGCTCAGAAGCTCTATAAACACTTGGCTTCTCAGAGTTGGGGAACCAGATGAGCAAGATCAAATGGCAGTTGTTTTTTAGTTCCATAATTAAAAGTTTCTGGAATGCCATGGGGTGCCCAGGGCCTGGGAAACAAGATGTCAACACACCTCTTGGGGAAAAACCCCAGCACTACTGACTTTTGTGTGGGGGCACTGTAGACCTCCAGCTGAGGATATGGTGGGATCATAGTGCAATGCCAACCAAACCATAATTGCATCTCACCTTCATACCAGGTCACTGCTATCCTCCACATCTCTCCCTCAGGGTCAAGAGCTGGTGGTGGGGTTTGGGGGAAGATAAGGCTAAGGCGTTTCCACAGTCCAAAGTGACTTTCCTCTTTCAGCTCTGCTGTGGTGAGTGACTCTAACCATTGTATCATGTCCCAGAAAACTCATCTGTCAGTTGTCTGTCAAGACTTCTACCTGAGTTCTTGATTCATCTAAGCTGCATCCATCTCTACGGGTTCTAAGTCCACCAATCTGGATGGATCCAAGATTTAGTGTCTTTTTTTATTTTATAATTCCTCAGATTGCTATAGAGCCAGGGCTAAGAACCAGTGCTCTAAGCAATAAACCCACTGGCAATTTCCCTTTTCTGTTCTAAGCTTCCCAGTGATGAATCCCAAAATCAAGACCTTGTGCCATTGGCACCAAAACACTAGAAAATATGGCTTTAAGTGATTTGTTAGGCCCCTGTCTCTCACTCCTTTCTCAAGGCTTTGTACCAATCCAGCCTTAAAACCTTCTGCCTGCCTCTCATTTTACATGAGCAAAATGGCTTGTCCCCTATACCCCAGGAATTATTGCAATTTCACTCTTGCTCACCCCAATTCATACACCCTTGAGATTGAGCTCCTTCTTCAGAAGATCATGTGGGGACAGACAGCATAAGAGAGTCACTCTTCATTCATCCATTTATTTATTCTCTTATTCCACAGGCAGGAACTGAGTAGTCATTATGGGTCAGATATGGCACTGGGCACTTCGGATACAACGCTCAGCAATGCTAAACACTGAATCTATGAAAAAGATAGAACTAGCTTATGTCACTGGCATTTGGCAAGAAACATAAGCTTACCTCTCTTTCTCCCTTTTCTTCATATATTATGTAACACTGACTCTGGATCCAGAAGTGCTTGTCTAGGGCTGAGGCTAGCCATGTGGCTCTCTTCGCATAAATGCTGCCTCCTGACAAACTTATTTTGTTCTTCAACATTTCCCATCAGCTCCCTTTATTCATAATGATGAAACACCAAAATCTGTTCACTCAGAAGAGTTGAGACCCAAGTCTTCATCCCAAAATGGATTTCCTTCTTATAGAGATCTTGGTTCTGTTTCCATGTGCTAATTATGTAGCTTGAGGATTGATTATTCTATGGCAAGTCCACTCAAAGGGTGTTCAGTAATCTAACTCTTCTCCCATTAAAGACTCCAGTTTCTAAACTCATACCATGAGCCAGTGACCTTGTCCATTACACTGGTTTTACATGCCAGCACTAATGAAGATCCCTTCTAACATAGGATGTTTCCCAAATATCCAAGTATATGTGAAAATGCACCTCCAAATTGGGCTAAGAACCCAAAACTCTATGTATGTTTTCATCACCGGTGTGAAATATATCTACTCCGAGGAAAACTGTTGCTAAGGCCCGGCTCCGCGGCGGCCATCAATCCAGCTGTTATTTACTAAGCTTAAGTTTTGATTTTCAGTTTTTACTTTTAACTTTCCAAAGCAAATGATATAACTACATGGACAAAGGGGAACCCTTCCATACACAATCAAGTTGAACCCTAGTTAAATGCCAAGGGCTCAACGGGCTTAGGGCTGCTCAGCCCAGGGGATGAATGTAAAGGCTCAGACTGGGGTTCAGACTGGGCATGTCAGATCTCCATTCCCTTGACGCTGGATTCCATACCAAAAAAAGAAAAGAAAAATTTGGGGGGGAAATGATCCACAGAGACTTTCAACATGAGAAATATGAGCAGATCTTAAAAGACATAGAGACAGAAGAGAGTGGCCTCAAGAAGTACATCAAAAAGAGATATGAGCCGCACATGGCAAGTTCTGAGATCAGGAGGGAAGGGAATGTGATCTGTAAGATCAGTTTCTGTTATGTAGTTCCACATCCTGGTAGCCTTTCTCTTATGTAATATGAGTCAATGATTTTTTTTTTTCAATGCCTATTTTCAACTTGACTTCGGCATGAGGATAGGTTGACATAATGCAGTGAGCATTGCAAGCAGTATTTGGAAAGGTAAAATAAAAATAGGTTATGAAAACCAGGCTAAGCAGAAGTCTAGCCTGCTTCTGCTATGTCTGGCTATGTGGAACCCTGGCCAAATTGATGGACAATTGTAGACTTCAATTCACTCAACTGCACACTGGGGCTAAAAATGCCTTCCTCCCAGGATTTGGTGAGGAGCCAACAAGATAATGAATGTTAAGTGTTCAGTAAGTATTACCTTCTTTTCCTCTTATAATATTTTTGAATATATAATTGTCAGAAAGAAGGACAACATATTTGACTGAAAGGACAAATGTATCAGCTAAAAAGGTCTAAGGCAGGTAAAAAATTCAGAAAATTTTACCTACTGTACTTCAAATCCTTGAGGTTTGAAAAGGATGAACTCACATGCTTTAAATCAGTGCTGCCCAACAGAACCTTCTGTGATGATAGGAATGCTCTGTATCTACACTGCCCAATACAGTAGCTTTGGGTCTCACATGGCTGTTGAATACTTAGGATGTGGCTGGTGCAACTGAGAAAGTGATTTTTTAAATTTTATTGTCTTCTAATTACTTTCCATTTAAATGGCTTCCATAGCTAGTTGCTACCAAATTGAACAGTGCTCCTACAGCTCTTTCTGACTGTAAGGTTCTCCCACACCAATTTGGACTTGGAGAAGCAGAAGAGTGTGAAGTTAAGCACACAGGCTCTGAAATTGAACCTCCTGCATTCAAATTCCAGATCTGCAGCTGGGTGACATCATGTAAGGTTCTTGTGCCTCAGTTCCCTCATCTGTAAAAGAAGAATGCTACTAGCATCATCGCTTCATATAAGATGTTGGGGGTGAAAAGTAAGTTAATACAAATAAGAACTTCAAAGGATATTTTAATTTCTTACCTGATTTTAAAAAGGCCTCATGCTTTTCTGTAACTATGTGTTTACTCCTCTGACTTGCCCGCTAGGTTATAAGCACAGCTATAACTCCAGTGTCAAGTACATTTAGACTTTCATTAAATAAATGTTTAAGTGTCAAAGAAAGGGAGGGAGGGAGAGACAGAGAGAGGGGGGGAGTAAGGAAATGTTAAAGGGAGGGAACGGAAGGAGAAAGGAAGAATAAATGAAATAGACAGTTGCATTTTTCGTGATGAACAAAGAAAGTGTCTAAAATAAAATAAACAAAATATGAGAGCTTTCAATGAAAATTGCAGTGGAGACAACCATTGCACATGAAGATAGAGTTAGGTGCTCTGGAGGAAAACATGCTTCCATGTGACAGCAAGTGGGTGCGATAACCCTGAGAGAACCAAAGAGAAAATGTTGGCCTTGAGAGATTTTTCTAGATTCCACCTCTATGAAAATACAAACATCAATCCTTAAAACTGTGTTCAACCAAGCTTCAAGAAAATACAGAGAGATCCAAGATGGCGGAGTAGGTAAACACTGCCTGCCTGTTAAATTATGTAACAGTCGACCTGGAGAACCACCTGAAGTCTAGCTGAACAGAAGTTTTATAACTAAGGACACAAAAGAGGCCACATCAAGACTGGTAGGGGAGCCACGGAGCAACAGGAAGCAAACCTTTGGTGTTGGTAGAGAATCAAGAGGGATAGTTTGGCCACAAACGTTCCCCAGAGGAGCAAGGGACCCCAGCCCCACACTAGGCTCCCCAGCCTAGAGCACTGGTGGTGGGAAGAGTTGCCCAACAATATCTGACTGAAAAAACAGTGGGGACTCTGACCACCTGGTTGGGAGGAAGGCTGCGGGAAGTCCAGGTGTACTCTTAAAGTGCCTGCACAGACTCAGTCACCCCAGGTACTCACCCTGGACTTCAGCAGATGGTCGGTGACTCAGAGGGCATTGGAGACATATGGGCACTGACTGAGGTGTGTGGCTTCAGAGGGAGGGCTGGAGGAAAAGCCACCATTTTTCCTGGGTGGGTCCTCCTCCTATGCAGCCAGCAAGCAGGCGCCATCTTTCTTGCGTTGTGCCCGCCCCCACACAGCACATCTGAACCTGATTGGTCTGCCCTCACAAGGCCAAATCTGAATGAACCTGACTGGTCTGGGGAGCTCCACCCCCTCCAACCTGTTGACTCACTGGGACCCCATGCCACCCAACTCCACCAATGCCAGAGGCCCTTTCTTCAATGAGCAGCCAGCCCTGACCCATTGCAATTTTTCTTGGAAAACTATTTAAGTTCACAGGCTGCAGTTGGTCAGCGACCAGCATTGATGTGCTCTGAGACTTCTGCTGAGTAGCTCCAGGCACAGAACTGGCACCAAACCAGAATCTACAGGAGCAGCAGATAACCAGGGAGACAGTGCCAGGGCCCCACAGGGCACCCACCATAATACAAGACTACCCAGCAATACTGGCAGATGTAGCAAATCTACTTACTATATAGAAACAAACACAGACAGGCATCCAAAATGAGGAAATAAAGAAATATGTCTCAAAAAAAAGGACAAAAAATTCCAGGAGAACTAAACAAGATGGAGGGAAGCAACCAATCAAATGCAGAGTTCAAAATGATGGTTATAAAGATGCCCAAGGAACTTAGTAAAAACTTCAACAGAGAGATAGCAAGCATAAAGAAGGATGTAGAGACCATAAAAAAAGAACCAGTCAGAAATTCAGAATACAATAGAAGGAATCATCAGCAGACTAGATGGAGCAGAGGATTGAATCAACAAATTGAAAGACAAAGTAGCAGAGAATATCCAGTTAGAACAGCAAAAAGAAAAAAGAATCCAAAAAAATGAGGATAGTTTAAGAGGCATTTGGATCAACATCAAGTATAATAGAGAACCAGAAGGAAAAGAGAGAAAGCAAGGAACCGAGGACTTATTTGAAAAAATAATGACTGAAAACTTTCCTATCCTGGTGAAAGAAACCGATATACAAGCTCAGGAAGCACAGAGACTCCCAAACAAGATAGATCCAAAAAGGGCCACACCAAGATATTTATAATTAAAACGGCCAAGGTTAAAGACAATGAGAGAATCCTAAAAGCAACAAGAAAAAAAAACTAGTAACTTATAGGGGAGCTCCCATTAGACTGTCAGTTGATTTCTCAACAGAAATTTTGCAGGCAAGAAGTGGGTGGTAGAAAATATTCAACATGATGGAAAGCAAGGACCTACAACCAAAATTACTCTACCCAGCAAGTCTATCATTCAAACTCAAAAAACAAAGAGTGCCCCAGACAAGATAAAGTTAAAGGAGTTCATCACCATGAAACCAGTATTATAAGAAATGTTAAGAGGGAGTACTTTAAGATGGGGGGGAGCAAAATTATGAATAATAAAATGGCAATAGCTACATATCAACAATTACCTTCAATTTAAATAAGACATGGAGGGTATTGCACTAAAAGGAATCTCAAACAGAGGAAGACAATTGCAAGTTGACGTTGCCTATAAGTGAAATCCAAAGAAGAAAATAAACAAGCAGAACAGGAACAGATTCATGGATACAGAAAACATTCCGTTTGTTGCCAGGTGGGAGGAGGGCTAGGGGTGGGGGGGTGAAATAAGGGGAAGGGATTGGGAAGTTCAGTTTGGTGGTTACAAAGTAATAGTTATGGGGATAGAGGGTATAACATGGGAATACAGTTAATAATGTTGCAATAACTATGGGTACTAGATTTGTTGGGGTGAAGAGAGGAGGGCTGGAGGGGTGATTGAAAGGGGGAAAAAATCAAGAAGTACAAATTCATAGTCACTAAATAGTCACAGGGATGTATATTACAGCACAGGGCATACGAGTACAGTTAATAACATTGTAAGAACTACATATGGTGTCCGATGGGAACCTGATGTATTGGATAAGGATCTTCTAAGTTATATAAATGTCTCATCACTATGCTACACCTGAAACTGATACAATATTGTATGTCAAGTGTAATTGAAAAATAAATGAGAAAAAAGAAAAAAATACAATTGTGAACTGTGTAACTTTATTTGTCCACATTATAATCTAATCTAAAAGGCACCATTGAAAGGGAAGTGTATGTTTTGTTGGCTCCCCATTTTCAAGTTTTTATTAATATGACATTCACCAATTTCCCCCAAAAAAGCAGTGTTGGGCAAGTTTTCATAACTGTTTATTCATTATAAATAGTAAATATTTACTGCACTTTTTACATGAAAGACATTTTTACAACACATTGTTGTTGGTTGAGGCTGCAACACAAAGATAGAACTCTTGATCCATCACCCTCTACGACCAATGTGTGAACTCAACTCGGTACTACACCTAGTCTTACTAACTCACTAAGTCATTGTTCTTAACTCTAAAAGGAATGTATTTGGGCCTACCTCATTCATGGTCCCAAGAACAGAAAGAAATAAATAATACTGGCTTCCCCCTTCTTGTTCCTCTTAACTTCTCAAAAGAACAAATTTATTGACATTCTAAAATGTCACCACACAAACATCTGTAAACCTCAGTTCCTATCATCTTTTAATGTTGGAAATCATTGTATAATTTAAAAGTACATGAGAGTCATGCGGACATTTCTGTTCTTGCCCTGCCTTTCATAGAAAAGAGAAGAATGTAAACGTAGCCATCGTAAAAGCATCATTCTTGAACGTGGTCTCTAGTCAAAAGGAGTGAGCTGGGCGTTGGTTGTCCAGCACAGGGTGAACATCACTGCATTCTACCACAACGAGTCATGGGCTGCGAAAATAAAGCACCTGCAAAAATATAGTTCTGATTCTGTTTCTAGGGCCCTGGCCCGAGCCTCCGTGAGGTACACAGTATTGCACACTGATAAGCAGCTGTGGGAATGCAAGCCACTTTCTCCCCCCTCCCCCACCCTGCCTCCCACCCAGGTTGGCTTCTGAATGGAAATGAATTGGGAAAACATCACACACCTCTCCCACACCAGGAAAGAAAACAAGCTTTTCTTCCTGTTATCCCATATCCTTCTGGGACATTTATTAATAACTGAATTACAAAGGAGGATAAAATAACAAATAATTTATTTGGGAGGTCCTTTACATCTAGTCTAACTTCCTAATAATGGTGGCAGTTATTTTTATATCAATTTCCAGTGTGTAAAAGTCAAGGATTTCTGCTTCATTAAGTGAGCAGTTTTAAAGTTGTAGAAGTGTCAGCATTGGACATCAATCATGTTACACCTCAGAAAATTCTCCGACTCTTATTTTAGAACATTCTGCTTGCCCAAAGCAGTCCAGATAAATCACACACACATGCACGCATGTGCACACACACACACACACAAATGGAATGTTTTAGCTCCTTGCTCATCAGCACTGAAAAGTTGGGATATTTGATATGTAGCCATCTGAACTCATTGCCTTAAAAATGTTGCATTCGTCTTTTATTGTTTTGAGGCTTCCTTTTCTCCACTGCTTTTGTCCAACATATTCAAAATAATTTGAAACCAACTACTGGAGAGCGAAAAATCAATCATTCTCCTTTGTCTCCTGTCAAGACTGCCTCCCAAAAGGGTGAATTTTTTTTCTGAGAATATTCTTCATGTTGTTGGCTGTGGAGACTGGAAACAGGGCCAGTTTTAGCTTCCAGGGGACTGTCCACTTACGCGATATCTGGCTTGAGATAATGAAAGGCACCTGCAAGGAAACACAGGCAGCTTTTTAGGTCACACTGGGACAATTCGCAGCCAGGGGCAACATCAGCTACAGGCTGACAATGCCGTATTTAAGACCGTGGTATCAAAGGATTGAGACTAATATTTTTATTCCTGAGACAAGTTTGACACAACTCTGTGTCCTTGGGATTACACTCCAGATGATCCTTGAGCCGACCTCATTAAGAACATGTGTTTCTAATGCCAAGGCTTATTTCATTCTGACCAACCCTTGTGTTGTACCTAGCGGCCATCAGGTTTCACATCATAGCAATTAATAACCACAAGAGGGTGTTGACAGCAGTTAAGAAAATCATTATGCAGTGAGCCCCTGCTGGGACGGTCAGCTGGCATTGCTACAAAGTGGATACTGGGATGTAAGGCTGAATCATACCGCCACCTCCCCGCTCTTGAGGAAGAGTGGAAGTCTCCCACCCTTCCAGAAGTAACTCCCCCCTAGAAAGCCCACGGCTTACTTTGTCCATATTGTCCATATTGGTAGCTTGTGACGGGGTCCATGCTGTAGCCTGTGGCGCTGTAGGTGGGTGGACAATAGGACTGAGATGTTGGGAGACTGTCCAAGCTCTTCATATGCTCTAGTCTCTGGCTGCAGCTGGCCGACACCGTGGTGGTAGGTTCCAGGCCCCCAGTGAGAGGGGAGAGCGCGTAGTCGGTCTGGGGCTGGTGCGGTACCCCACCGTGGTTGGTCAGGAGTCCCATCACCTAAAACGGACAGGCAGAGGGGAAAGAAGTGAGAGTGCTGGTAGGACCCGGTCTTAGCCTACAGCTGGCAGAATGGCAGGGAAAGTTCTTGTTTGGTTTCTTTAGAAGCATACGGTTCAAAGAGCTGTCCAGAAGATGGAGACCTCAACTCTTAAGTGGCAGAGATATTACATCATGCCCCATGATAACATCTGACTACAGTTTCAGAAAGAAGCAAGGGGAGGGAAAGAAGGAAGAAGGAAAAGAGAAAGAGAATATGCCCCTAGCGATAACATCAGACTAGAATTTCAAAGAAGGGGAAAGGAAAGAGGGACACAGGGACACGGGGACAGAGGTAGAAAGCCAAGGAGAACTCATATCTGTCCTCTCTGTTCCTATAGAAGAATGTCTAACCATTATCGCATCTGAAAGTTTCACATGTGATTTTAAACAGGAAGTTGCTTATATATTTTTTAACTCTACAGAGGTCACAGCCAAAAAAATTAGTGTAGGTCGCGTGTATCAGAGAGATACATTCATTACTAGTATGTGCTGAAATGAAAAAAAAAATTATTTTTTCTAATTAAACACAGGACAAAGATGGAGTCTGCCAGGTGCCTTTGATAAGGGAGAGGTCTGGGGCAAGGCAAAACCTGGCTAGTTATCAAATGACCTTCAACTTATGCACTATGTAACAATATTTAAGAAAAGAGTTTGTTTGTATCTCTTAGAACAGCTGCAACCTCGGCTTAAAAAAAAAGTTAAATGAATCCAAATTAAATTCTTTTTGTGTATTTTGGGATTTCTATGTCTTTTTTCATAGTGTTCCCTCTCAAGAAGCTTTTTGTCCCTATTTTGGCCATCCTCCAATAATTAGAAATAATTGTTCCCTCCCTGATGCACCCTTATACTTTACTCATCCATCCCACTGTGCTGTAATTATTACATTAGTCACCTGCATTGAATTGTGACAGCTTTGAGGGCAGTAACCTACTTAGCTTTATATTCCAGCACCTAATGGAGTGCGTGACACATACTAGATACTGAATGAAGGAAGGAAGGAAGGAAGGAAGGAACTGTAAAGTAAGTGCCTCCGTTCTTTATCCTTTCATTTCTTCTCTAAACTAACATTCCTTATAAAAAAAAAAGTGTTAAATGGAAATAAAAGCCTGAAATTCAAACACGTTATCAACAGTCCGTTCAGCTTTATAAATAATAAATAAATAAATATAGAACAAGAGAACTCAAAACAAAACAAAAGTACGATAACAGAACAACTTGCAGGCTAGCACAGTGACATGTTTCACAAACTCAAGCTTACTGAGCCTTAAACACCTTGTGACAGAAGTAAGTAGACAATCAATTTGGTAGCTGGAAGCCTGACACAGGAGTGAGGAAGTAATTTTTCTCAACCTCATACCATTCGATGGCAGGGCTCAAAAAGCAATTGGCAGAAATTGGCTGCTGGGTAAGGAGCCTCCCTTGGTTACAAAATATCACCTGTTTACAAAGTGTGTAAATGCAGGGACCCACAATTACATAATATTCCCATAATAGTCCTGTTGTGCTTAGGACGTTTGAATCATATGGGGATTAAAGTGTATAAATAAGAGCAAGAGGAGCGGGCAGCGATGAAACCCAATGCCTGGCTCCAGGCCTTGTGCTATATCCTCCAAGGGAATTCAGGCCACAGAAGCCTGCATCCAGGGCTTCCATCAAGGCAGGAGGGAGCCGCCAGCCTTGCATCCCAGAAAGCAGCCTAAATTAGATTCCAAAAACAATGAGGCCACAATCCCCTTTGGGAAGGGTTTGCATAATCCTCATAGCTAAACAAAATCGTCTTGAAATGCAGCTTTAAATGGATCCATCTTCAATTAGCCCCAAGAGAGGGGAGAAGGGAGAGAGCGAGAGAGAGAGCCCGGGTGAGGGAGAGAGCGAGAGAGAATCTGAATGAATCTGTTCACCACCTTCTGTGGATTACCTTTTCTTACTCCATTTTAACAACTGGTTTCCCTCAGCCTTCCCCAGAGGCCCGGTTGTACCTTTCATTTGAGTTACTGTCTGTGTGAGCATGTGGAGAGAGGTAGGCCAGGGTGGGGAAAGCAACACAGGAAAGCCCCAATTTTTAAAAAACATTCCTAGATTATCTTGAGCTGTGTGGTGAAATACTTTTTTTTTTAATCTCTAAATATTATTTATATTCTAAGAAGTTATCATACTGACAGGGCATTGTTTTTGTTTTGTTGGAGATTAGGGAGAAATGAATTCACAAAATAAGAATCAATAGGATTCAGAGCTCAGCTCCAGAAGGCTAGATTCACAGATTATACAATGGAACCAGGGCTCTCTTAGGGCCCCGCCCAATACTATTTGTAGGAAGTCAATTATTTCATTTCCTCATTTTAACAACCTAGAATGCACTGAAGTTGTTTCCTGAATACTCTTTCAACTACACTGGTTTGGTTTTGAAGGTTATTTCTCACCTTTTTTTTTTTTTTTCATTTCTTTGAGCTTGTATACATGACTCTACTTATGTGGAAAATTAATTAACTTCAATTGATATATTAATTTATTACCATATGTTTCCATTAAACAATACTTTTTTTTTATTATTGTTAAATTTATTAGAGTTACATTGGTTAGTCAAAATCACATAGGTTCCAGTAGACAACACTTTTGTCTAAAATTCTTAGACCAAAAATTGGAGGTCATGTTATTCATGGGAGTAACCCATGTATTGATTTCATAATGTTGAGTTAGAAAAGTAGGGGTTGGGGAAGCAGGGCTGGCTCAGTGTGTTAAGCGCTCACCTTGCAGCGCCAGGGGGACCGGGGATCGAATCCCAGCCCCGGCCCCGGCCCATGCGGAACCATATGCTGAACTGGGAGCTCCCCCAGTTCAGTTCTCTCTGTCTCTGTATCTCTCTCTCTCTCTCTCTCTCTCTCTCTCTCTCTCTCTCTCTCTCTCTCTCTCTGTCAAAAATAAATAAATAAATAAATAAATAATAAAAATAAATAAAATGTTAAAAGAAAAAAAAAGAAAAGTAGGGGTTGTCTTATACATGGGGGCATCTTATACACAGAAAAATACGGTAAATATTTTATTTCAAGCAAAAATTATTTATGTCTATTTGTATAAAGGAGTCTTTAAAATATAGGTTGTTCAGTTCCAAACACTCTTTTTTAAAAAAGTAATACCTCTTTGTTTACTGGCCCAATGGGCAAAGTTGGATAAAAAAAATAAAAATATAAAAAATGTGATTTTTTTTAATGAAAGGGGAATAATGGCACAGGGTACAAATATTTTACTGTAAATAAACAGTGTTGAATTTAAAACAAAAACACTTCAATTAAAAAGCAGTTTTATAACTGTATCGATTCAGACAAGAAAATTATCCAGTGGTACTAGATAAAAATAAAATATGTATTAAAAAAAGAAAATATATCTTTTAAATTAACAGCATCCTTCTTGAAGACATGTACTTAAAACTCAGTTACTAGTCTATCACTTCAAGGGAGAAATAAAATATTCTACATATAGTTAGAGTTGGAGAGTAAGAGCAGAATTTTATTCAAAACATGCACACTCTCCCATGAGCTATATGTACATTGTTATGGTAAACTTTTTTTAATACTCAGCCATACATTTCTTGTTTGCATAGCTTTGAAGGCAGCAATAACTTTGTCCATGGGAAAAAAGAAAAAAAAAGCCATGAAGAATCTAAAAGAGAAGAAGTCAGTCCTTCCTATAAGCAAAATCCAGCTTCTGATGTTTGTGGAGCAAATTTTGCATCTGCTGAACTAGAAAAAAACTGTTGGTCAGGAATTAAACTGAAGAGCTTGAAATATATCGATTGGAGTCGAGAACCATATTCTGGGGCAAAAGAAAGACAGTTCCTCAAAGATTGCAGGGCGCAAATGTCTGTAAGACATTGGGGAGTATGAGCTCATCAGGGACTGCTGCTGGGTGAGTGGAATAGAAGAGATACTTGTTGGGCCTTCCTACCAGCATTGCCATTGTCACACACAGGAAGCTGGTGACATCTGCTTTAGCTACAGCTCCTAGCCCAGCAGCCTCATACTTGCACTGGCTAATGTGAAGAAGTTAAAAGGAGCAGAGACCAACTATCTTTGGTTCCTTTGACTTCCCTGATGGAGTACAAAATACATTCTCCCATAAATACTTATTTCCACTGCAATTGTCACATATTGTAGCTGTTATTTATTTCTCAAGCATTGCATAAGGATGGGGAAAGAGGCACTAATATTTTCCTACATTTGGTCTGAAATTGAAATTAATAAGAAATTATAACTAATACAATTTATTTCAGTATCTCCCATGGAGATTGGATATACATCTTTTTAATAACTTCTAATTTAGAAATTAAAAATGAAATCTCTGTTGGAAAAATAAAAGTGACTACATAAACCCAAAAATACATTACTTTCCCCTAACATAATTGAAAACCTCAGCGTCCCATTACACTTTTATGTGTGTTTCTTTAAAAACTATTTTATATTTTATGTGGTTCAAGGGAAGCTACAGAAATTTCTTTTTGCTACACAAAGAAGTTGGTAAACTGATTTCTTGAAACTCCTCCAATATGATTATGGAATGTCTTTCAGACATAGTTCCTCTTAAAGAATATTGTCAGGATTTCTTGTATACATGTTTTTCCTACAGCAGTTTGCAATTCAGAGATAAAGTAAAATCTTCATTTGTTGCACAGTGATATTTTTTCCCCCTCATAAACCATTAGTAAGCTATTTTTATTGCAAAGCTGGCATTTTTGCCTGATTTTTGTTTTGTTAACTGGGGTAAGGGGATCACAATTGCCTGGCTTTTATGAACTATTTCAAAACATAAATAAGAACAAGAAGAAAGAAAGAAAGAAAGAAAAAGAAAAGAAATAAACTCAAGGCTACTCAGTAACTGTCTTCTGAACATTGACCACATTTCTATCAAATGCCACGTAAATCACTAAACACAGTAACCAGGAAACAAGTTGTCCTTTAGTAAAAATCCCTGTTCTGTTCTATGGGGAAGGGATGTAGGGGGAGAAGTTCATTTTTACTTTTAGTCAAGTACAATTCTTAGGTAAGGCATCTGAAAAACGTCTATTAAGTATATTTCTAAATTGTTACTTCCAAAAACATGCCCTAGACACCATTTCTTAGTTGTTTTATGGATAAACTTTAAAAACAAATTTGAAGCCTTAGAATCAGGAGCCTACCCTTCTTCAGCCATTCCCATTATTAGAGACATTTTCTGAGATCTCCTTAAGCTCATTCTCAAATTTCAAAATTCCAAAAAGGTCTTTTATATCTTGATTGAAAGATTATATGGTTCAGGAAAAACTAACTCTTTACAATTGCTTCCTGCCATATTTCTCTTGAATTAATTTTCCTATTGTAAGATTAAATAAACTATGGGCTAAATTAAGATTTACATTTAAACGATGTGTCTGGAAAATATTTGTCTTGGCGTAAGCATTATGGTTTTGCCTCCAGTTGAAAGTGCTCGAAGCTTATCATAAATCTAAAATGATTTAGCAAATTATGATGTACATCTAGGTGCTTCTTTTTTCATCCGTAGAATTCCTGGTTAATGTCTTTATTTTCATTTTTGTTCTTAAGTAACCAGATGTTCTCCTGATGTAATATTTAGAAACATATATTCAATTGCTTTTTAGAAAACCATTGTGAATTACAGTTTTGTATGATGTAAAAATTTTTTTCCACCTTCTACTCTTCCCTCCAAGTCTACTGACTACATACATATTTTTTTAATTTAAATAAAATGTATTTCCGGAACCAAAAATATATTCAAATGTTTATGCAAATGATTTTTGCCAATGTGAGGCCACTGGAGTCATCTAATGGTTAAATCTCAGCAAATGTATCTTCAAGACTGAAAAGCCTAAATTTGAGCAACAGACTTTCCTGAACATATTGTTTTCAGATTCAAATGCCTTAGGAATTATCCTGCAGTTGATTAGCATCTCAATAATTAGATTTGGGCCCTGTCTGTTTGAAAGCTGTAAGAGGGAAGTGGCCTGAAGGCCGAAGTTTCTCTTAAGGTAAGTATGGTGACCTTCTCACCCAGGCCCAGCGCTAAGGGAAGGGCAGGACTGACCTTTACTTAACCAGTCAGAAAACCAGTGCGTTTGAAATGTCCAGCTAAAGACATCCTTACTTTTTATGTGAATTCTTAGCTCACATTTTACAAGTAGCTATGTATAATGCATGATGTCTTTAAAGAGTACAAGTACCAGACATATGCTGTATGTATTTTCAAGTTTTATTTGTGAAGAGCACAGTAAGTACTGTCTCTATTAAACCCAGTAATACAGATGCTTTAATCTCCGGTTCTGGGACTCATTACAGAATCACTGTTATTTTATCAATTCTTCAGAATACCTATTTCTCAATACAGCTAAGCTATTAAACTTGATGGCAATGTTTTTTAGGAACTGGTGACTAAAATATAAATCTAGGCAAAGAATGAGCATAAAATGGCTTGCCAGATGCACATATACATACTATATATGTTTTATATGCTATATATGTTATATATACACTATATGTGTTATATATACCGTGTATATACATGCATATATACATATA
>PVKE010035469.1:0-16876 GCA_004027555.1 Craseonycteris thonglongyai | reverse complement strand
TCAGTGCATAGTTATTTCTATTTTACTTTTTGACAGATAGAGAGAGAGACAGAGACAGAGACAGTTAGAGAACCAAACTGTGGGAACTCCCCAGTTCAGCATGTGGGTCCTGCCTGGGCCGGAGCCGGGATTCGATCCTCGGTCCTCATGGCCTCAAAGCGAGCGCTCAACCCGCTGAGCCGTCCCGGCTTTTCCCCTGGACTTTATAATTTTTGATGAAATTTCTGTAAGACCTAAAAGAATATACCTTTTCCCTTGGTGCACAAGCAACTGTCAGCATGAGTGATGGCAGAAACAGAGCCATCAATCAGTAGAGACAAAAACTCTGGGCCTTTAACAGTTCAGGAAACAGAATAGGAAACCCTGAGGTATAACTTACTCTGACTACTCCTTCTGTTGCTACTACAAAGGTCACCCAACTTTATCTAAATTCCTCCTAGTAAAGAGGGCACCAGTCAGAGAAGAGATAGCCTGAAAAACTTTTTTAGTTCCATTTACCTCTACTCCAGAGTTTCAGGTAAACAGGAAAGATGGTGACTTGCATCAGGAAAGGAAGATACTCAACAAAGAAAATGAGCCATTCATTCTGTAGAGCTGAAAAAAAGTCAAAGAGAAAGAATTAAGAAGTAGGACTTTAGGGATACCTTGAAATAATAATAAACATGCTGGATACAGAAAATTCTTTTTAAATTCTTGTTGTCCTGTCTACTCAAAACTATTCAACCTACATCAGAGCTCAGGCATGAAAGGCAGGTTTGTGGATAAAGATAAAGCCAGGAATCAAAGCTCACCGGGCTGAGAATAGAACAGGGTTGGGAAGAATAATCTCTTTTTACTGCTTCCCATTGGTACAGTATGTGATCAGCCTGGAAATAAGATCTAGAAAGAATAGGTCTCTGAATACTATAACCTTGTGACAGCTTAAGGATCTAAAGTTAATAGGACCAACAAAGTGGTAGTTTTTGGAAACTCTGAGTTAGCTAAGAGAAAAAAAAGTGCCTTGGAAGCCAAGAATTTTACAGATTAAAGAACCTAAAGTTACAATGGAATGCTCTTCTCTATACTATTCCTGACATTCAGACATTCAATTTTGGCTTGAATAATTATTTTCTAGGGAGCTTACAGCAATTAGAGAAAGATCATTTCATGGTTGGACAGCTCTTTTTATTAAACCATGATTTTCTATACCAAGCTACATTAAAAAAAAAAAAGATTCATTTAGAGATCCAGGATGGTAGGGTAGATAACACACTAAGCCTGCTACCTTCCACGAACACATTAAAATTACAAACAAATTATAGAACTATCAACCTGGAGAATCACCTGAAGTCTAGGTGAACAGAAAGTTTAAGACTAAGGATATAAAGAAGAAGCCACGTCGAGACTGGTAGTGGGGTAGAAACATAAATGGACTGGCCCCAAAACTCCCTGTGGTGGTTGAGAATTGGCAGGAATATCTTGGCTGTGAATGTTTCCCCCAGAGAAGTGAGGGACCCCAGCCCCACACCAGGCTCCCAAGTAGTGAGTACTGGTGCTGGAAAGAGGAGCCCCCATAACATTTGGCTATGAGAAACAATGAGGGCTCTAATCATCTGGGGGGGGATAGAAGGCTGCAATAAGCCCATGTGTCCTTTTAAAGAGCCTATGCATGGACTCATTCATTCACAGGCACTCACCCTGGCTCTGGTGGAGAGATAATCACTCAGGAGGCATCAGGAAAACTGGAGTGTGTGATTTTAGGGCATGTGTTGGAGGACAGTCACCATTTTCCCTGTATGGGTCCTCCTCTTCCAGTGTGACCAGTGGGTAGTTGCCATATTTCCTATGATGAGCTCTGTCTCCATACCCATGGCCAAATCTGAATCTGAATTGGTCTGGCGAGCTCCACTGGGACCCTGCCCTATCCAATATCCCCAATGTTGGAGGTACTTTCTCAGCAAGCAGCCAGCCCCTGCCTGCACTACACTCTTTCTTAGAAAACTATCAAAGTTCACAGGTGCCAGGTGGGTGGTAACTGGCCTCAGTGTGCTCTGAGACTTTTACTGAGTAGCTCCAGGCTCAGCACTGGCACCAACCCAGAATCTGCATTAACCTGGGGACCACACCTTTTCCCACTCTAGTGGCTCCCTGAGAGCCTTCCTCAACCAACTTGTATATCGCATGAGGCTTTACCAGTGGCTGAACCTTACGGGAGCAGGCAGGTGGCAGCAAGCCTCAATGGGTCCTGGTTTTTTGTAGAGCTACCCTAGGCCTGGTACTGAGGGTGGAAATCCTCAGTTCACACTGTGGCCTCTCCCACACGCCTCCATATGTTCAGTGCACCATTGTTTGCAATAACCAAGATGTGGAGGTAGCCTGGTTGTCCATTGATGGAAGAATGGATTAAGAGGAAATGGTACATATATACAATGGAATATCCCTTGGCCATGGAAGGGAATGGGTTCTTGCCATCAGTGGCAGCATGAATGGACCTGGAGGGTATTGTGTTGAGTGGAGTGTCGGACAGGGAAAGACAGGAGGAATGTACTTTCACTTATATGTGCAATCTAAATAACAAATTAAACAAACAGAATAGAAACAAACTCACAGATACAGGAAACATTTTGACAGTTGCCAGATGTGAGGGGGTATGAGGGTGTGGATAAAATAAGGGGAAGGAATTAAGAAGTACAAGTTGGTTGCTACAAAGTAGTTATGGGGATATAGGGTATAGCATAAAGAATGTAGTCAATAATATTGTAATTATTATGTATGGTGTAAGATGGGTACTAGATTTGTGGTAGATAAGAGGGTATTGGGGTACAGGTGGATGGATTAAGAAGTTCAAATTGGTAGTTACAAAATAGGCATGGGAATGAAAAGTAAATCATAGAGAATATGGTCAATGATGTGAGAATAACTATGCATAGTGCCAGGTGGGTACTAGACTAGTCAGGGGGATGACTTCTTAAATTATATAAATGTCTACCCACTATGCTATATACCTGAAATTAATGTAAAATAATAATGAATGTCAACTGTAACTAAAAATTTTAAAAGGGGGTGGAGGTGAAAGGGACCAAAAGGTTCAAATTTCTGGGTATAAAACAAATAAGTCATGGGTATGTAATATACAGCATAGGTAATACAGTCAATAATATTGTGATAATCTAATACAGTGTTAAATGGTTGCTTGACTTTCCATGGTGATCACTTATTTGGGTATTTAAATATTGAATAACAATGGTGTGCCCCTGAAACTATTATTATATTTTATGTTACCTATATTTTAATAAAAATATTTCAAAAAGAAGATTCATTTACTGATTCATAACATCCTTGGAGGAAAATGACAAGATTGTTGGGTGATTCTGAAACTTATAATGCAAGAAAAATAATTATGAATACTTGGCTTAGAGTGGAGAAGATCCAGAAAGTAACATGGCTTTTGTTTGTTTTTGTTCTTTGTTTTTTTGTTTCTTTAATTATAGCTGGCACACAATAGTATATTTGTTTCAGGTGTACAACATAGTAATTAGACATTTATATAGATTACAAAGTGATCATCATTAAATCTAAGAGTCATCTTGCACCATATGTAGTTATTACAATATTATTGACTACATTCCCTAAGCTGTACTTTACATTTCTGTGACAGTTTTTATAACTGGCAGTTTGTCCTTCTTAATTCCTTTTACCTTTTTTCATCCATTCCCCCACCCTCTTCCATTTGGTGACCATCAGTTTGTTCTCTGTATCTTTGAATTTGTTTTTGGATTTGTTTTTATTTTGTTTCTTTGTTCATTTATTTTGTTTTTAGATTCTACCTGAGTGGATCTGCAGGACATTATGCTAAGTGAATAAGTCAGAAAGAGAAAGACAGATACTATATGTTTGTTTTTTAAGTCATAAATATCAGCAATTACCAACAAGAAAGTTCCAAAAGGGAGAATTTTCTCACATTACACTAGAAATAAGGCCTATGAGGGCAAAAACTTTTGGCTTTCCCTCCCACCTTACTATATTGTCAATATCTAGAACAGTGCATCTAGGAAGTGCTGAATATACATTCATTAGGTACTAAATGAATAAACAAATCAAGATGTCTAATGAGTTAGCAACCTCCTCATCACTGCAAGAATTAAAAAAAATTGTATTGATTCCACACAACATAAAAAAAGAGCATGATTCTTGGAGCAAAGTGGCATTTGAAAGGTCTAGTCTCCAATCCTCTCTCTATGTTTATAGGCTGTTTGAGCTGGAACAATTCACCTAAAAGAAACTCTGATCCTTAATTTCTTCATCTAAAAATTATGATAATAAGTAGAACCTATCACATAAGACAGTTTGGATAAGTTAGTAAGATATTTACTACAAGTTATTTATCACATCTGTTGGCACATGACAAATACTCATTCAAAGTTATAGAAGGTTTGGTCTGAAGTTCCTAAGGTTAAGTACTTAAGATGTCATTCTCAAATGTATCTGATAACTATTCTGTCCTGTGTTCTCAGTTTTCTGAAATTAAGCCTTAATTTCCTACCTGTAATGGAGAAGAAAAAGACTATATTCAGGTTAGTATCATTGAAAGAGAAAAGAGGAATTGTGAGGAGATTCAGGAGGACCAAGACTGGTTATTGGTTCATGTATTTTTCTCTTTCTCAAGTTATCAAAGTAAAATATTCTCATCAACTTAAGGGATAAATCTAAAGATCCATGGATGTGTGTGAAAAAGGACAGAATTACTATTATTAAGATTCCGAGTGGTGAGAAATAAGCAATGATGACTCTGAAAGGATTGGGAGGTCTTGGTGATAACAGGCAACAGCAGTGCCTGAGCTCTGGAGAACCACTTAAGGAGGGAAGCTGGCAGTTTAACCTGAGACATAACTCAAGACATTGAGACCTTCTTTGGATAATATAACGGTGGGACACATTATGATGCAGGTTTACACAGTTTTGTATGAACCTTCTCTAAGCACTTGATATTAGGTAAAGAAGGCTTCAGAGCTCTTTACCTTTCATGAGGAAAATACATCTCAATCTGAAACACAGAAGAGTAACATGCCCAATGATGAACAATATCAGGGGCCATAAATTCACACACAACCCTGGCAACCCCAACTGAGATTTGAACAGGATATCTGAAAGAGAGCAGAAAGTCTCGGTTAATAGGGCAGCAGGATCACACGAGTCCAATGGGCGTGGCATATCGCTGTTAAGCGGGCAGGATCTGCACTTACAGCCTCCACTACACTCTGCACTGTGTACTCTGGAATCAGATGGAGACTACTGGCCAATGAAGCTGGACTAGGGGGAAGACCAGGATTTGGGAGCGACTGGGCCAAGGGGGGAACAGGAGTGAAGGCAGGAATAACTTTTGACTTCTTTTCATATGTTCCAGGGGACAAATCTACGAGATGTGTGAAGGACAGCACAGGGGCCTGAGCACCGCAATCGATGTGGGCTCGAGGGAAACCAGTGGCTGTGACACCAGATCAGAAGTGCCCCCAGTGAACTTTTTGGAAGTTTAAAGAAAATATAAGAGCTCTGATGTTTCAGAAATAAAACTCTGAAAGTCTTCTGACAATCAGTGCTTGAAGTTTCTATATTAGGAGGACCAATGTGACAGAAAATTTCTCTCAAAAGAAAACACCAAATATTCTTTTGTTTGTTTGTTTTTTAAAGATTTATTTTTATTGTTTTTTGACAGAGAGACAGACAGACAGAGAGAGACAGAGAGAAGGGGGAGGGCCCAGAGCAGTCTCCATAGTTGACAGCATTCGTTTTCCATATAGTTTCACTCCACAGGTGGGCGCAGGGCTGTGCAGGGCAGGAACTGGGCCAGGAGACTCCCGCATAGGCCCCAGCAAGAACTGAACTCGGGGCACACCCCAGTTCAGCATGTGGGTCCACCTGGGCCAAGGTCGGGATTCTATCCTTGGGCTCTGGTACTACAAAGTGAGCGCTTAACCTGCTGAGCCATCCCAGCTTCCCCAATTCTGATCAAAATGTTTAAATTTTCTAAAAAAAAGTAACACATTTTGAGTTGTGATAAAACAAGGAACTTATTAAACTTTTCAGAGATCAGAAAATAGGAAAATATGAGGGAAGCCAGATGGCTCAGCAGGTTAAGCGCTCACTTTGCAGCCCTGGGGTCTGAGGATCGACTCCTGTCCCTGGCCCATTCAGACCCATATGCTGAACTGGGGTGAGCTTCCCATGTGGGAGGCCCCCAGTTCGGCTCCCAGCTCATGGGGGCATGCCTCCCATGCAGGAGGTCACTAGCCCAGTTCCCACCCTGTGCAGCCCCCGCCCACTTGTGTGGAATGAAACCATGTTGAAAGCTGATGACGTACAACTATGGAGACTGCTTTGGGCTCTCTCCCTTCTCTCTGTCTCGCTCTGTCTCTGTCTCTGTCAAAAATAATAAAATAAAACAAACAAAAAAACAGAAAACAAAAAACAAAAAAAGAAAGAATGAAAAAAGAAAATAGGGAAAATTAAATGCCAGCACTTGCCCTATCATTGCTACTAATCACTGGTGACCTGGAAAGTAGGGTTTAAAAATCTTGTGTGTGTGATACTGTGAAAGGAGATAAGCATTGCTTCCCGGGGAATGACAAAGGTGAACTTGGAGAGGGACAAATAGACAAACAAAACAAACAAACCACAGAATCAGACAGACAATACCTCCATACAGTGTTATTTTCAGATGCAGAACACAAAATGAGTACATATCTTAATGTATTCATTTAATACATGGTTTGAAGTAAAGTAAGCTAAACCCAGTAGATTAGCACCAAACTATTGGAATTGGAGGAACACATGATTTTTTAGGAACAACAACAAAAAATAACATTTAAAAATAACAGTTCCACTGCCAAGGCATCTCCCTTACTTGGCTATCTCTGGGACCTAATTTGCTATTTTATTTTATGAAAGGTTTTTATTCAAATAAAAAATCAAAAAGAAAAGGGCATGTAATCCAAGGTTCTAAATTTACACTTCAGCTTCAACAACATTGATTAGGTAGGCCAGCCAAAGAATCCTGAATGACTCAAAATAGAAATGTAGGGTTAGAAGGGAAACGAGAAGTAAGTCTCCCCTGAAGTCAAACAGAAGATTGAAACTACGAGTTAACTAAGGGAGTTAATTTTTGGATTGCAAAGGGATCTAAGCACACAAAGTGGGGTTTTAACAAATAGGAAAAAGGAGCTTCCAAGATTTATTTATCAACTTCTTAATTATTCTTCCATGATTGTGAGGAAAAGGGACATTTTGTAATTTCCTGATACTAAGCCTTTGTGAACTGGGTCTAATTAACAATTACCTTCTCTAACAATAAGGCTAAAATTGATCTGAGATCACTTCCAAAGACCCTCTTATGGACACTGATGATGTACCTCAGGGCATGTCCTCTCCTTTTTTTTCAGCAATAGTCCCCTTGAGAAATGAAACCTAAATAATTCCCTGTCCCTCTGTTAAGCAAGACCAGGACCAATCAACATCTGCTCATGTGGAAAACAATTCGGTGGTAGGCGTTCTTTCCTGTCATACTAAACAACTAAAAACAAACAATAATAACTTAGCTATTGGTTCCAGAAAATTCTTGCTCCTGGGACATAAGACTGAATCAACTAAAATAGCAAATAGTTCAATAAAACTGATGATTGGTTCATCAAGACCTTCAAGACCTTCATCTCACTGTGTTCACCAATCCAAAGTTATTATAGTATAAACTACAAATTCTAACTAGTTTCTCACCTTGTAAGACTTACTTTAAAATTACCCAGCAAAGACCCTAAAACTCTACATCCTCCCCTAACTACCTATTTTAGGGTGCTATTAACACTCTTGTCAAGACGATGTGTTGTCTCCTACTGTATTAGGCCTAATAAACTTAGTTTTGTTTGATCAACAGGTTTCCCAAGTCTTTCAATGGATTAATGGTCAACAATCCAAGAGAACCGGAGTGTTTGAGTTACCTCAAGTTGTAGCACTACCTGAACTACCTGACTATTTCTATTGTGTTTGAACTACTGATGGGGAAATTCTTTTTGTATAAGAGTTGAGCTGTTGTCCTACCTAAAATAAACCTTTTTCCTCCTCCTACCTCTTGTCTTTTCCATCCACTTTAAGTTCTCTGGGGACTGCACCTAGTCACTGGCTGAAGCACAAAGATCACAATTTTACAATGTTGACCTCTAACTTCTCTGATCACAACCACCCCTTGCCAGAGAAAAATAGCCTTAGATAAATGGGTGAGGAGCTGGGATCTAATCCTGAATATATCACTTATTGGTTGCTGGATCTATGCTAACTGATTTCTCTACATGTCCATTTCTTCATAAGGTAGTAGTGAAGTCCATAATTTTTAAATTGATGTTAATTCTGTATATAGTTCTATGTCTTGTAAAGACAGTTCACTTAACAATATTTTATTTGAAATTCAAAATACCATGTGTGTTACCATTTCCAAATGAGAAAAATCAAGGGTCTTGAAGGTTAAGCGAAATCCAAGTTCACAAAGCTAGAAGTAATGGATCTAATACTCAAATGACATATAATTTTGAAGCTTTAAGATGCTAAACAGAATAAGGGTTCTTTCTCTAATTATGATAATACCTTCTATTTTTAAAAATAGTCCCTGTAGTATATAGTATTTTCCTTGTTCCCAGACACTTAACAAGGTTTAAATATTACATGAGTAAAACAGTTCATAGTTTATAAAGCAATTTCACATTTATTATTTCACTTAATTTTATATTTAGTTTGTCACAATGATGAAAACAAGAAAGCAAACCACAAATACTCACCTGGTAGGACAATAGCCGCGCTTTTCTTTTGACCAGTAACTACATTATGAAAGCAGCAAGTGACAGGACCAGAGGTGTTATTGAAAAGCATACTTGTCTTCATGTGCAATAATCCAGCTGCATCCTGAGAGACAATTTTTGAGGAGGATGGGATTACATCCCCTCTGCTGTCTCTCCACTCGATCTGGGCTTGTGGATACCACCCACCTGAGCTACACTCCACCATGAGCTTTGTTCTGTCAAGATCCTGGACGTTAATCTGTATTACCAAGCCGAGAGCTGGAGGAGGAGAGGGAAACAACATTAATGGTTGGTGTGGACTCATTAATTAAGAAGTAAAATGGTCCCACTTTTTCTCTGTGGCTGACATAATATACCATAACTTTAATAGTGATGGCCACAATCAGAGCAGGAATAATACTCCAATCCAAATTCAAGCTAACAGGATACCAAAGGTATTAACTATAGAAGCAATGTTTAACACGTTAGACTTTATGGAAGTTAATATTAATAATTTCTGTTCATCAAAAGACATGAAGAAAGTGAAAAGGCAAACTACAGACTAGAAGACATTCACAATCTGTCTGAGAAACAGTTGAGTCCAAAATACATTTTTAAAAATACTATCAATCAATAAGACAAAAAAACTTGGTTTTTAAAATGGGCAAAAGATTTGAAGAGGTAATATATATTCTGACATTAAGTTCATGAACTTGCCACCATACACTTACACTGGCAGCACTGTACAAATAACTCAGTAATGTTTCCTAACCTTGGTGTATCAGTGTCTCACAGCTGTATTTGCATCAACATGTGGGGTGTCTCGCTGAGTGGTGTTCATCATAGCTGTGTGTTTTTGTGTACTATCATGAGAATGTTGGAGCTTATATTAGAGCAACAAACAAACGTTAAATTTCTTGTTAAACTTGGTGAAAATGGAAGTGAAATCAGGGAGATGTTAGTCTAAGTTTATGGGAATAATGCCAGGGAGAAAATGGTAGCATGCAAATGGATTAAATGTTTTTCTGAGGGGAGAGAAGGTGCCATAGGTGAAGAGAGGTCAGGACAACCAATAACAAGCAGCACTGGTGAAAACATTGCAAAAACTCATCAAATTGTACATCAAAATTGTCAGCTGACTATAAGAAGCAAAGTAGACCAAGTAAACATTGATATAGAACCAGTTAAGAAAATCTTAACTGAAAATCTTGGCATGAGAAAGGTGTGTGCAAAAATTGCCCAGAAGGAGCTCACCAATGAACAAAAGCAAAGGAGAGTCAAAGTTTGCCAAGACCTTTGGAGAGGCAAAAAGTTGCTTTGAGCCACGTTATCACTAGTGATGAAACAGAGGTGTACCCCAGTACGACCCTGAAATGAAGTGTCAAAGTGCACAATGGAAGTCAGCCAATTCTCCACAACCAAAGAAGCTCAATCAGTCCAAATCCAGAGTCAAAACGATGATGCTAGCATTTTTTTGATAGCAGAGGGACTGTTGTTCATTGTGAATTTGTACAAACTGGACAGTCAGCCAAGTTGTCTATTTGGAAGTGCTGAAAAGGCTGCATGAAAAAGTTAGATGAAAATAACTTGAAAACTTGTCTCCAACATCTCACGACTCTTGCATCACCACAACACACCAGCTCACGTGGCACTGTCTGCGAGGGAGTTTTTAGCCAGTAAACAAATGACTGTGTTGAAACACCCTCCCTACTCACCTGATCTGGCGCCCAATGGCTTTTTTCTTTACCCGAAGATAAAGGAAATATTGAAAGGAAGACATTTTTGATGACATCAGGACACCAAGGAAATATGATGATGGCTCTGATGGCCATTCCAGAAAGAGTTCCAAAATTGCTTTGAAGGGTGGACTAGGTGCTGACATTGCACATAGCTTCCCAAGGGGAGTACATCTAAGGTGACTAGTGATATTAAGTGATGAGGAATATACCACTTTTTCTAGGAAGAGTTCGCAAACTTAATTGACAGACCTCATATGTATGTATGTATGTATGTATGTATATGTAGGCTATCTGGAAAGTATCTCATCATATAATAAGAAAAACAGAGGCATTTTTTTCTAGATAGCCTGTGTGTGTATATATATATATATATATATATATATATATATATATAATAAAAATATTTAAATATTAGAAAAAAATACATATATATATATATATATATATATATATATAAATTCAGATAACCAACAAGTACATGCAAAGATACTCAGCACCAACTTTCAGGGAAATAATAGTACTAATGAGTACTAATACCTACCAAAAAGTATATCCAAGAATATTCATGGTAACATTATTCATAATAGTCCCAAACTGTAAATAATCCAAAAGTACAATCACAGCATAGAATACTACCAAAAAAAAAATGCAAAAGAATAAATTTTGCTAATATATATATATGTATATATATATATAAATGTATGATTGCACATATATCACACCCTAGAAGAGGCAAAACTAATCTATCATGATAGAAGTTAGAATGATTGTTGCTTCAGTAGGAGAGTGGTATTGACAAAGGAAGGAAAAGATGAACCCTTCTGGAGTGCTGGAAATATTCAATATTTTAATCTAAAAGGTGAGCTCATGGGTGTCCCCATATGTAATGATTCACTGAGCTGTACATTTAAGATGTGTGCACTATACAATTTGTAAAGTATACCTCAATATAAGGAAAAAAGTAAAAATCCACGGTGTAGCTAGGATGGCTCAGAGGGTTAAGGGCTCGCTCCCAGAGACCAAGGATCGAATCCCGGCCCCCACCCATGAGGATCCATATGCTGAACTGAGGTGCACTTCCCATGCTGGAGGCCCCCACTTCAGTTCTTGCCCCCTGGTTCGGCCCCTGGCTTGAGGGGGTGTGCCTCCCATTCGGGAAGCCCACAGCACAGTTCCCTCCCTGCGTGGCCCCCACCCACCTACGTGGAACAAAACCATGTCGAAGACTGATGGCGTACAGCTATGGAGACTGCTCCTGGCCCTCCCTCCCCTTCTCTCTGTCTCTGTCAAAAACGATAAAATAAATCTTTGAAAAAAATCTAAATTAGAATCAAGTTCCAGTAGGTGTCGCCATCTCTACATTGGCTGTTTTAAAATTTTCATCATCACTTTTTGAGCATAGAATATGAATCAATTTATTTGGGGGAATAAATAAGTATACAAATAATAAATAAATAAATTTTTTAAGAATAAAAATGATGTTCTGAGTTTGGGCTGCCAATAATGATGAGATAATTTGAACCAATCTTCAAGTTGAAGACAACAAAATGTGGATGAAACACAAAAAGCATCTTCTAAAACTTGCTCAAAGTTCTAACAAGATAAAGTGCAATTACAGGACCTGAACAGGGAAAGGATTGCGATTCAGGGAGGGTTTAGCCATTTCTGCTTCTGAATGTTTGCTTGTCAAGGTGGACAGACAATGACCAAGTTTCTTGTAGAGAATTTTTGGGAGTAAGAGAGAAAAGACTGAAACGTAGAAATTAAAGATTCTGGTGAATTAACCCCACCTCAAACCCAGTTTTCTCTATCAATTCAATGAAGCCTAAATGCGCGCGCGCCTGCACGTGTGTGTGTGTGTGTGTGTGTGTGTGTGTGTGTGTGTGTGTGTGTGTGTGTGTGTGTGTGTGTGTATTTGACAAACAGCTGCTAAAATTTTTATACAGGCATATAGCTGCATATGTATGAAATTACATATGTAGTAATTTGCTTAAATTATTAATTAGAGTATTGTTTGTGCATGGGAGACTTGAAAGTAACCTGAATATTCTAACAGAATATGAGTAACATAATTTCCAAAGCATCCACAATGAAAAACATTGCAACCATAGAAAAAATGGGGGGAAAAAACTAATATGCTGAGCTGAAACTTCCTTCAGTTCATGTTATTAAGTAAAAAAAAAAAAGGAATTTGTAAAACAATGTTATTGTATATTAGCATTTATTTTAAAAGAAGACATGGATATATATACAAATATATATATAGATATATAGATATATACTTGTATGTCTGTATATGCATGCACATATGTATGTTTGCGTATGTTATTTATATTAATGTAAAATATCTCAGGAAGTGCTATATGACAAACTAATCACATTAGCTGCCTGTGAGAGGTGAAATTCATGGCTATAAGATGAGAATATATAGGAGACTTTTCACTACACAGCCTTCAAATTATTAAATTTTGAACCTTGATGTCTTCATTTAGAAAATAACTAACATTTAAAGAAAACAAAAATAAAAAAACAAAAAATAAATTGGTAACATTCCTACGTCAAAACCATAATCATTAAAGTATGATAACAATAGCATATCATTCATAATCCAAAAAAAATTTAGTGAAATTTGATAATAGTTGTACAAGATCTTTATGGGTAAACATATCAAATTTAACTGAAATAAAATTGAAATCAAATAAAGAAGGCTAAGTAAATGTTCATTGGTGCAATAAAAAACATGGCAAATCTCTCTAAACTAGTCTATAAATTCAATACAATTTTAGTTATGTTTACTAAGAAGATTTAATTTTGCAATTACAATTTATATATTAAAGGACCAAGACAGTTTTGAAGAAGGGTAGCAAGACTGGAAGATGTGTAATTTAAATAAAGATAATCAAATTAAAAACTCATAAATGGACTAAGTGGAGGTATGGGCTTGGTCAATGATAGAAGTACCTTACAATTATTGAAATAGTCAATAAATATATATTTTAATATTGAAAGGCATTATTATCTCATAGCAAACACAAAAGTAAAATCCATATAGATCAAGAACTAAATGTAAAAAAAAAACAAACTCTAAAAATTTCAAAGGAGATGTTTTTATAACATGAGATGAGGATAGGATTGTGTTTCACAAATGTTACACAAATTACAAATCATAACTGATATGCTATAAATCTGATATTATCAAAATTATATCTGTGCAACAAAAGTTATAATAGTGTTTTTTTAAGCATTAAACTAAAAATTATTGCAACATAAATAAAAACTTAAATGTAACATCCAGAATAAAAAAGAAATTTCCATAAATCAAAGAACTCAATAATAAAATAAGTAAAAATAATAAACAGGCAAGAAACAGAAAGGGAAACTAGAGTTTCCATTATATGAAGGCAGGCTGATAAATTTTGCCTCCGTTGTAATTTTTTTTTATTATATTAAAACTATCTTGATATAACTGGTTTGTGTAGTCACAGGGTATCTCCCCTCCATCATCCTTGACCTTGCACACACAGCTGCTTATTACATTTTTTTCCCAGTGTACTTTGAAATGGAAGTGTTCAGATGATATGTTCAAACAGCGTGTTTTATTAAATTCTTAGCAGTAAAAACGGTTCCTCCAATTTATTTGAAATTTTTTAAAAAGGTGAGGACTTATTAAAGAAGATTACTACAGGTGATGAAACTTGGGTCCATCATTATGACCCCGAGAACAAAAGGCAGTTCATGGAATACCGTCATAAGGGATCCCTTTCCCAACCGAGGCCTGAGTTTTGAATTTTTTCAGCTGAGGTGATCCTTATTCCATGGACTATACATACACCAAAACGACATTATGGGTTTAAAGGTTATTTCTTGGAAAGGAGAAAAGTGAATGACACCACTGAAAAGTACAAAGGTGACCTTAAACTTGATCTGAAATAAATACAACAAATTGTTAACCAAGTATCTGGGTTATTATGTTATTCTATGTATTTTTCTATAAATTATACTATGTTGTTATATTTAAAAGCCATACATTTTAAAAAATGCCCTGAGATATTTTCCCCATGGCCCAGCATTTGTGAATTCTGGATCGTGGGTTCAGAGTAGCACTACCCAGGCAACTGGAGATGACTCCTCTGTCCTTACCTGCCACCTTCAGATCCGTGACGGCCTCTTTAGAGGTGTCATTATCTTTAAAAAAACAGTGATACTGCCCCTCATCAAAAACACTGATGTTGTGGATTCTGAGGGTCATTTTTCCCTCTCCCAGGGCATCCTTCAGCAACACTGTGCGATTCATATTGTTCTGAGTGCTTTTCCCAGGGAGATCTTTCCCATCATTCCTCCTGTGAATCATTTCCAAGTGATCCCGAAACCAGCCTATGTCCATGTGTTCTGCACTCTGTGGTGGGGACAGCTGGCAGCTGAGCTCAGCGTACCCACCTACCATGGCCACCTGGTTGCTCCTGGAGCTGCTCACGGTGAAATGCTCTGTGGAGGGAATCGGACACCAAGGTTAGCCTGAAGTCCACAGAAAAAGGCTTCACCTAGATTCCTCTGACCCGGCCACTTTAGCCTACACTGTGACTCTTGATGTAAGTCCTTGCTCAGAGTCTGACAGCAGCTGTCCTCCCTCAGACACACCAGGCACTGCCTCCTTAGCTCTCAGCCCGTTTAAATGTCAGCTCCTTAGAAAATATGTTTCTGGCATTTCCCCTAATCACAACTAAACATGTCTTCATAGTACTAAGAGGGGGGAACCCCCAAAACCAAAATGTATTTATTTTAAAAATGTGTGTTTATTTTTACATGTTTAAACTTCAGTCACCTTCAATGGGCTCTGTTTGATGCAATACTTGTACACCTATAGAGACACTCTTCTCCAGACTCAAAACAGTTTTTGAACTCGTCGATTTTGATGCCTGTTAGTACTTCCGCTATTTTTTGTTTCACCTCTTCTACATCAGCAAAACATTTTCCTTTGAAGACTTTTATAATCACAGAAACAAACAAAGGAAAAAAATGGTCGCTTGGGGCAAGATCGGGTGAATAGGGAGGGTGGGGCACAGGGGTCCTGCCATTGTTGGTCAAAAACTGTTAAACACAGCACAGTGTGGGCAGGTGCATTGCCACACTGCATGTTGTTCATGTAAATCACCCATCATGGAATTCACTGAAGTTGAACACAGCCTCTCACAACAATGCCAGCTGGTACACTGGTGCAGATGGGTTCCTAGAACACTCACCTAGTGATGGAAGCCTGTACTACGAGGGGCCTGCTCTCCAGAAGAGAATTCTGTGTTTTTTGGGGGGAGAGGGACCCCCTCGTTTACTACCTGATATTTTAAATTCCTGTCTTTATTTCATCTCAAGGCCCACAAATTTGCAAATCATGAAACAGAAGAGTCCTGTTTTATTCCCCTTTTAAGTCTTTCTATTATTACGAATGCATAGAACATTGCCTAAACATAGTGGTCACTGTGTAAATACTTAACGAAGGAATGGAGAGGTGGGTGTGTGCCACTGTTGCTAAGCAACATCTTTTTCTAACCAAATACACCATTGCTTTTTTCAGTGCCCATTTTTGGTGGATTGAAGACGGCCACAAATTTTTTGATGCCCCTTCCATGAAGAAAAAGAGTCCATGTTCTTGAAACTGTGTTCTGAGATTGCTTTGCTCGGAATATGGCAGAAGACAACCTGCAATAATTTCTGAGCCTATCTTAAGAAATTAGCAGCTCTAATTTTTTTTTTAGTGGGGATGGGGGACAGGGGAGTAACATTCTGTCTGGAAGCCCTGAGCTACCAAACTAAAGTCTGACTACCCTGAAACCACCAAGGCAGAAAGACTGTGTATTGATCTGCCATTTGACAACCCTAACTGATCCCAGCCTTCCAGCCTACTCCACCAAAGTGCCACACATGTGAATAAAGCCACTTTGGGCCAATCAGACCACCCTGCCCACTAGCTGAATATAACAAGTGACCTTAGTCTATGTCATGGGGAACAGAAGAATCACCCAGCTGAGGACTGGCCAGAATTCCTGACCCACAAAACTGTGTGATATAATAAATGGTTGTTGTTTTAAATTACTAATTTTGGAGATAATTTATCATAAAGCTATAGATAATTATCACACAACTCCTCCCATACTCTGAGTTTTTGCTCCTTTCAACTACACCAAATTCATTCCTATCGCTGCCAACAATGTTTATCTTTGTCACCATAAGGACTCTATATCATTGGATTTATGGCCCACTGCACTAAGAAAAAGTTGTGGACAGATCCAGTTGACACCAATTTCTTCATCTGAGGTCCTACAAAACTTATAATTCATAGCCACA
>PVKE010035468.1:0-16869 GCA_004027555.1 Craseonycteris thonglongyai | reverse complement strand
AAACAAGCTTTTACCTGTGAGCTGCCAGCTGTGAGTCTGCACTTAAGTGAGAGCTTACTCAGGCATCCTCATTTCTTGTCCCTCTGGCTTTGGGCATGCCTCTGCTGAGAATCGGCATGTGCTGACAAGGGTCTGGTATGACATGATCACGTGCTCCTTAGTTCACATATGAAATCTCTGCAAAGCTTTGTCAGAGGACCGGGCAGCTTTTCTCAGTAAATTACTCTTTGCAGGGCAAGTGCTCAACCTGTGGAGCTATCACAGCATCTGGGAAATGTGTTTTTTTTCCTTAATCTTAACAACAGATAATATAAGAAAAGTTTAATAGTCATACCTCGTAAGAAATAAACTTTCATTGGGATTGTAATTTTCCTAAGCATCTCTGAGGAGGACATCTGTGCAAGTGTACAATGACCACTTGCATGTGGTTTCCTTTGAAAGTTAATGTCATATGTGTTGTCTCTTTACATTGAGTTGTTTCTCGTCCTTCTGATGTAGAGAAAATCCAACATCAGGAGTTGTCCCCTGTATTATATTAATCTGTATTTCCCATACTATATTAGCGTGTATTTATTTTCCCATATTTTATTAGTCTGCCATTGTTCATGTGCCCTATTTTGCTTATTATGTCCAAGTTTTCTGTAACAATAGGGTTCAATATGTTAGTTCTCTACTGAATCCACTTTGATAGCTGACTCCTGAGGTGACTAACACAAGGTTTCTTCTCCCACAGCATCTCACCAGGCCAAGACTTCCTGGGCCCTCTGCTGAGTGTCAAATTTTTGACTCATAGAAAAGAGTTTCAGTAAAACTTTGTCTTGTGTAACAGGGACTATTGCCTTAATCTCTTATATATTGTATTACAAAAAATTGCAACATTATGTTTCTTTCAATATTAAGAACTTCTCTGAAATGTAACAGGTATTACAGGTGTTTTTAATTTTTCTATCACCTCAGGTCAATCCTTAAAATTTGTTATTTTCCTCAAAGTAGACAGGCTCCTTCCTATTTGTGACTGGAAAGTTTCTGGGCTGAGGATGTGCCCTTACCCACTTAAAGGCTTGGTGATTTCCACCAGGAATACTGAAAGTGTCAACAAAACCTGCAGAAGCCAAATACTTGCATGTCTTCCTCAATGGCATCCTTCTAACTAGCTAGTTGCCCACATGTTGAACAGGCTAGTTAGTGAGCTAATTCTTTAGTTTTTTAGACTTATGTTGCTGTTTGTATTTTATGCCCATTCCCTACCCACCTCCTCTTTGACAACTGACAGCTTGCTTTCTGTATCTATGGGCCTGTTTCTGTTTTGTTTGTTCACCACTTATTTTTATATCACACAGATTAGTGGATCATACAGTATTTCTCTTTTTGACACATTAACTTGACAGAATAGCCTCTAGTTCCATCTACATCGTCATGAATGGCAAGTTTTTTGAGATTTTATTGTTGAACAATGTTTAATTATATCTTTATCTACTCATCTAATGATGGACATCTAAGTGGCTTCCATATCTTGGCTATTACTAGTAATGCTGCAATGATCATCGGAGTTCATATATCTTTTCCAACTTGTGGTGTTACTTTGGATAAATACCCAGAATTGGAATTCCTTGATCTTATGGCAGTCCTATCGTAAAGTTTTCCAGAATCTCTGTAACATTCTCAATATGGATGCACTAACTTATAATCCTGCTAACAGTGTATGAGGTTCCCTTTTCTCCACATCCTTACCAAATCTTTTAAGGTTTCATACACCTGAAAAACAAGAGTGTTTGCCTTAATAAATATAAAATATATTCCACCAAAATAGAGAAAGAACATTTTTAGCTTATAGAAGACATCCTAGAATAGCACAAAATAGATTATAAGCAAGATATTTGTGCTTCCATATATACATGTGTATGTGCCTGTGTATGAAAGTATAGACAGACACAAATGTACACCCCTATGTGTATGAACACTTAAGTGTATAAACACAGTCAATTATGTTTGTTTTCCATCAATACACAGTGCTAGAAAAGTGTAAATTGGGAAGCTAACAATGAAGACTAATTATAATAACAATACACCACTTTATCATTAATGTCCACATTATCTGATGTGTATACCACCATTGTAGCTAATTGGTTAAAACTGAATATGTATTTTCCACTTTTCTGATCTTTATGTTTTCACTATATTAATATTTTCTGGAAAAAATAAACAGAAAAGGGGATATGGTAAAAATAGTTTGATTTTGTCAGGATTAAGTTTCATCGTTAAAAGTAAATAATTTGGGGTTGTATAACCCAGTTTATGTTCTTCATGACACTTGTTCCATTTTCTTCGTTTTTCTGACTTCTGTATCATGTTTTGTAACTACATTCTTTTTAACAGATTGTTCCTAGAATAAGTTTCAAATGTACATTATTTTTAAGATTGATTGTTTCTGACAGAGAGACAGAGAGAAGGGGGACAGCCCAGAGCAGTCTCCACAGACATGTGTCATCAGCTTTTTTGACAAGGCTGCATTCCACACAGGCAGGCAGGGGCCATTCAGGGCAGGAACCGAGCTGTGAGCCTCCTGCATGGGAGGTGAGCCCTAGTGAGCTGGGGGCTGAACCAGGGGCTTCTTATATGAGAAGCTCGCCTGGGCAAGAACCAATCTGGGACCCCACCCCAGCTCAGCACAGGGGCCGGGGCTGGGAACTGGACTCAATATTTGGGCCCCAGGGCTGCAAAATGATCACTCAACCCACTGAGCCATCTGGGCTTCCCTTAATTAATTTTATTGGGGTGACACTGGTGGAATAAAAATTACATAAGTTCCAGGTGTACAATTGTACAATACGCTCTCTATGTGCTGCATTAGAGGCAGTTCTCCTTCCATCAACATAGAGTTGATGCCCCCTCGCTCCTCCCCCTTTGCTCTCAGGTAACCATGAAACTATTGACCGTGTCCATGAGTTTCTGTTTTTGGCTCATTTCAGTTTTCTAGAAGCATTTTTTAATAATAGCCTGTAAGTGCAAAAATGTCAAACTTCCACCAAATGATGAGTGGACATATTATAAATGCACTCAGCAATAAAAAGTTATGGGGAATTGATAAATGTTACAGCATGGATGACCTCTGAAAATATTACACTAAGTGAAGGGAGTCATTAGGCCACATAGTCTATGACTTGATTTATACAAAATGTCCACAGTAAGTACACCCCTCAACACAGAATGCAGCTTAAGACTTGTTTGGGGATATGGGATGGAACAGAGAGTAACTCCTTTAAGATAGGGTTCTCCTTTGGGGGGTGGGTGGGTGAAGAAAATATTTTGGTTGAAAAACTTTGTACATATACTAAATCCTACTACATTGTACACTTCAACAGTGTGAATCTTGTTCTATATAAATTAAATCTTAAGAAACAAACATAACCTATTTTCTCCATATTGAATTAAGTAAATAGTAACAGTTTTGATCTGCCTATGGCGTACCAGCATTTGGAGATACAAGTTCCAGTTACCATTGTAGTAATACAAGAAAGACATAATGATAATACCAGTAATAACAGCAAGAAGGGAGAATTACGAGAGTGATGTTTTTAGGTCACAGCTTAAAGGGCTTGACAGACTTGCATGTTGCCATTTGTTTTAAATTCTTTGGTAATCACAAAGTTGAACACTTTTTATAAAGCTTATTACATTTATACAGTTTCTCGCTAGTAAAAATTGTTATATTCCCAGAGGCTTACACATTGGCTAAGCCTTGCCATACATTTGTGTGGTTTCTCTTAAAGATATATATTCATCTGCCAAGTAGGGTGTGAGCTCTGGTTATACACTTTGCAAAATCCACAAATTTTATATGGTTTCTCTTGACAAAGGAGTCCATGATGTTGATTAAGCCTTGAACATTTGAGTAAGTTGTATCTCAATTATATTTTTGATGGTTCTTTCTACTATAAATTCTCTGGTGATGCACAAAACTTGGGCTTTGAATATACAGACATAGATGTACATCCACATGTGTATGAACACTTATTTGTATAAATGAGTCAGTTATATTTATTTTCCATCAGTGCACTGCTAGAAAAGTGTAGCTTAGGAAGTTATTTACACAAAACATAACTTGGTGTAAATTAGGTTTTCAATGTTGCTATTCAATATGCATTTTCTGATGTATCCTAAGGTTTGCAAATTGGGTAAAAACTGTCAAAATCATTCCATTTGTAAGGCTTGTCTGTAGAATTAGTTCTGCAATGACATATAAGCTGAGTTTGATAAAAAGAACTTGCCACACTCCTTATTTCTGTAAGGTTTTCCTCTGGTATGAATACCATGATGTTTTCCATAAGGCCAGAACTTTGGCTAAAGCCACACATTACACTTGTGTGGTCCTTTCCAGTATGTGTTCCCTGTTGTGTAGTAAGGTTTACAATTTGGGTAAAACTATACCACACTCATGACATTTACAAAATGTATCTAGCATGAATTACCTTTTTTTAATGATTTATTACTATGAAATATCTTACGTTTAGTAAGAAGTGAATGCTCCTGAAGGCTTTGCCACACTCATTATAGTTCTACGATCTCTCTTCAGTATGAGATGACTTGGGGCTACAATGGTGTGAACATGAAAAAAGCCACAGCACATTCATTACATTTGTTGGGTTTTCTCCTGTATAAAATCCATGATATAATTTAAGGTTTGACTTTTGGGTAAAATCCCTGCCATAAATATTAGATTTGTGTGCTTCCTCTCCAGTTGGTACTTTCTGATACTTAACGGTTTCCAAATAGGGTGAAACCTTCCCATACTCATTACATTGAATAGGTTTACTCCCATGTAAGGTCTCTCATGATCCATTAGGTATGAGCCTTTGCTAAAAGCCTTCTCACAGTCATTACATTTGTAAGATTTTCCTCCACTATGTGCTCTCTTGTATTGTGCACACGACAAAGGTTAGTTCCAAATCTTCCTATATTTACTATAAACCTTCCTATATTCATTATAAGAGTTTATGACACCTGGAGGAATCCTTTAAAATCATGAAATTGAGCAACATTGCTGACAGACTTCTCAGGTGATTGCAATCATTTTCTCCTCAGTTTGTAATCTCCACAGGTCAGCCTGTTGTGCCAGCAAACTGAATCCATTTCTCTTTTCTAAATGCTTTATATATACTTGTATCCAGCATCATTCAGGTAGTTCTTCAGTTTACAGAAAATCCTTATACTTAGCTTGTCCTGTATGAAATATTGGTATATAGTATTTCTGTAAGAAATACTCTCTTTTTAAGAAACATTCCTTGAGCATTTATTGTTTTGTTGACATTTTCTACAAGTGAGATTTCTATTAAGGGTCACAAGCACTTGTTTGTAATTTTTCTGCATATTCCCACTCACTCTCAAACTCATGCATATTTTCTAAGACTTTCTGATGGTCAAAATCCTTGATGCCATGACTTTTATTTCTTTCCCTTATCCCAAAATGTTATTAATTCACCTTTATTAATGTTCTTGCTTACTGATAATTTCTTAATTATGAGTCCAATGAAAAGGCATCCTATTAAGTTAGAAAATTAGTACTTGATATTGGATTAAATAATTATAGAAAATCTAACACCTATAGTAAATGTAGTTATAAATTTTCTGAGGCACAGTCTTCAAACAGAATTGTGCTATAATACATGTGATGTACAAATGATAGCTCATGGTTAGAAAGTTAATCTATGTACTGGTTATTACATAACTAAGCAGGCAAAAAATCACAATTGAGATTTCAAACTCTATTTCTGAAGTCTCAATCTTTGTAAGAATGTGTTTACTAATAATGTGTTTAACTCATTTCCCGTTTAGTAAAAATAAAATGTGCAGCTCAATGCTGCATTCATTTAATTTTACATGAACACACTTTCTGAACTTGAAGCAAATCGGACTGGCTTTCAATGCAAAAGTAAAATATAAACACTGTTATCAGAGTTATTCCTAAATGGAACTTGTCTGTAATCCTAATGTAACAGAAATGTATGTGATGATCAGAATTTAACAATTTTATTCATTCCTGGGAATGCTAGGTCAAATGAGATTTGACATTTTCAGTGACTAAGAATGTCCATATTATGTAAATGGAATCACCACTACTAAGAACAGAATGCTATCAATACAATAATTTCATTTTTTACCAAAGACTATTGACATACTAGAGCAATGAAAAATAATAAAATAAGCATGATTATTTCATGGTAAATGTTGCGTGTAAGGTTTAGAGTGTAATTTCCGAGGTGTCTGCAGGTAAATGCTGCACCCATAAGTGGGAAATGGGTTAATGAATGGGCATCGATGCAAGAGAAAGGATACCATGTGGAAGATGCTCAATGATGTGACTGCTGCCAGACCCTCAAGCTACATCCACCTAGATTTGAGCTACAACAGAGCTTGCATCCTGTAAGTTTCCACAGACTGTCTGACCCCTCCCCATGCCCCAAGGTGCTGTGTCGTGGAACACAGTTGTTCCCCTTCCTTTTTTATCCCTTTCCATTAACACCAAATGGTACGATTCTCTGCTTCTAAGGGTTGAGTCACACCCGAGTACCCCATCAATCTTGCTCTGACCTAGGCCTCAGCACCTGCCACGTGGTGTGGAGGACATCAATGTCGTCTTGCCACTGCCAAAAACACGGCTGCTATGTAAGTTCCCTTTATGAACTCTCCACAAAACGCTGGCATCACTGTCCTCTTTCTTTCATCTCTTTTTTTTTAATATATTTTTATTTATTTATTTTTATTTTTGACAGAGAGAGAGATACAGAGACAGAGACAGAGAGAGAACCGAACTGGGGGAGCTCCCAGCTCAGCATATGGTTCCGCACGGGCCAAGGCCGGGACTCGATCCCCGGTCCCCGGCGCTGCAAAGTGAGCGCTTAACCCACTGAGCCATCCCGGCTTCCCCTTTCTTTCATCTCTTGGTCCCAGGAAATTTTATGAGCAACTGGTGAGGGAGCAAGAAGTCAGAAGCAACCAGCTTTGGGCAAGAGGCATCTGTGAGGGACCTCACTGGTTGGGTCCTAGTTCCATGTAGGAACAGGTAGCCCATATGCAAGATCTGTGTGGACCACCGCATGAGCATAGGACACCGTAAGACTCCCAGCTCATCGCAGGCACTTGTTTGGAAAAATATTCATTTCCATTCACTGAGGCAAGGAAGGAAAGCACATGGCATTAGCTGTGGGCTAACTCCGTTTATGCATGGTTTGGCCAGCCACTGAGATCCAGCTAGAGGCAGAAGCCAGGGTTCAAACATTACTGGGAGAAATGATACCAGAAGATGTTACAATGTTTACAATTCTTAGCATCAGGACTGGCTGATAGAGGTGGAGGGTGAAGAAAAAGGTGCTTTGAATATATGTGATTTCTTTACAGAAATATTTTTATTAAAATTAGAGCTAAGATACAATATTATAGTTTTAGGGGTACAGCAGTTATGCAACATTTATACCAAAAGAAATGATTGTCATGAGTCCAGCAAACATCACTGTACTATACCATCACATGATTACTGACTACTGGATTCTTTCATGTATAAGATGCCCTCATATATAAGACAACACCTGCTTTTCTAACCCAACATTAAGAAATCAATACACCAGGTGTTCGCATGTATAAGATGACTCCCGGTGTTTTGTTTAATGATTTTAGACAAATGTATCTTCTTGTACATATTCCCTATGTTTTATATTATGTCCCCATGACTTATTTGTTGTAGACCTGGAAATTTGGACCTCTTATTCCTCTTTATCTTTTCTGCCATTTTTTAACTTTTCAAATACAGTTGACATTGCATATTGTTTGATATTAATTTCAAGTGTACATCATAGTGGTTAGATTTATATAATTTAACAAGTGATCCCCTTGACTGCTGCAGTATCCACCTAGCACTATAGTTATTACTGTCATTGATCATATTCCATTTCCATTTACAACATCATGCCTATTTTGTACCTCTTTTGCATTTTAATCTCTCCTTCTTACTTTCCCCCAACAGCCTTCAATCTATCCCAACAAATCTAGTGTCCATCTGACAGCATAACTAGTTATTCTATTATTGACTATATTCCTTATGATATACCGTGTATCTTTTTAACTGCGAGGTTTTTGGAACAATCCATTTGTACTTCGAATCCATTCCCCTTTTTTCATCCATACCTCAACTCCTCCCACCTGGCAACCATCAAAATGTTTTCTGTACCTATGAGTTTTTTTCTTTTATCTTTGTTTTTTTTAGATTTATTTTATTGTTTTTTGACAGAGACATAGAGAAGGGGGAGGGCCCAGAGTAGTCTCCATAGTTGTAGGTCGTCAGATTTCAACATGGTTTCATTCCACACATGTAGGTATGGACCGCACATAGCGGGAACTAGGCTGGGGGCCTCCCGCATGGTACGCACACATCTTCATGAATCAGGTGCCAAACTGGGGGGAAACTGGCGGCCTCCCACAAGGGAAGCACAGCCCAGTTCAGCATGTGGCTCTGCTCAGGCTGGAGTTCGAGCCTTGGTCCCTGGGGCTGCAAAGCGAGCGCTTACCCTGCTGAGCCATTCCGGCTTCCCCTATCTTTTTCTTTCTACCTCTAAGTGAAGTCATAGTGCATGCCTTTCAGTCTCACTCCACGAACAGAACATCATCTAGGTCCATCCATGCTGTCATTTCTGTGCTTCCTGAACTTGTATGTCTATTTCATTCCCAAGGTTAGCAAAGGGTTCAGTCATGATTTCTTCACGTATGTTCTCCGTCCCTTGCTCTACCCTCTCTCCTTCCACTACTTTCAGGAGGTGCATGTGATGCTTGCAGCTGCGTTAGAGGTCTCTTCAACTATCCGCATTGTTTTGAGTTCTTTTTCTTTCAGGCGTTCTGATTGCGTGATTAGTACTACCCTGTCTTCCAACTTGCTGACAAAACCCCTTGCACCACCTAGTCTACTGGTGATTTCTTTAGTACATTCTTCATTTCTGTTGGGCTTGACCACATCCACAGCTCACCAGCTGCTGTGCCAGGGCTTACACCACTGAGATCCAGCCCAATGGAATCTGCTCCCTGGTGAAACCTCCCCATGCAAGTACCACGGGTGGGGTTCATTGGACAGCGTGCTGCTGTGGGCTAAAGCAAACCTCCAAACACGTTGGTTCTGGGGCCTCTATGGAGGGGTTCAGGTGCAGGCCCAGGTCACTGAATGTATGTGACTGGCTGGGGAGGAGTTGGTGGTGGCTTACAAAGTGATCCACCATTAATTCACTGCCTGTGCTAAACCTGGGGTTCATGAGAGGCCACACTGTGACCCAAGTACAGCTGCTGCCAATACCAGGCCCGGGGTAGCTCCACAAAAACACCACAAACAGGGATGCCAGGATGGCTCAGCAGGTTAAGCGCTCGCTTTGCAGCCCTGAAGATTAAGGATTAAATTCCGGCCCTGGCCCGTGTGAACCCACGTGTTGAACTTGCGTGTGCGTCCCATGCAGGAGGCCTCCAGTTTGACCCCTGACTCAGGGAAGGGTGCCTGCCATGTGGGAGTGTCTGCCCAGCTGTGTGGAAAACCACATTAAAAACTAATGACCTATAACTATGGAGACTGTTCTGGGCCCTCCCTTTCCTCTCTGTCACTGTCTCTGTCTCTGTCAAAAACAATAAGATAGGGAATCTGGGATGGCTCAGTGGGCTAAGCAGGCTCAGGGACTGAGGAGCAAATCCTGGTCATGGCCAGTGCTGGCCCATATGCTGAAGTAAGGAGTGCCCTCAGTTCAGTTTTAACTGGGGTGAGCCTGGCACAGTTCCTGCCCTGTGCCGCCCCACGCCCACCTGTGGAATAAAACTATGTGGAAAAACCAATGATGTGCGACTGTCGTGACTGTTCTGGGCCCTCTCCCTTCTCTCTCTCTGTATCTCTCTCTTTCTCTGTGTCAAAAACAATAAAATTAAATCTTAAAAACAAAAAACAAACTATATATCTTTTTAAAATGTCCCAGAAACTCTGAGGCATGTTGCCACCTGCCAGCTCTTGTAAGATTAAGCCACTATTACAGCCTCCAGTGCTATGGAATTGGGACTCAGTGAGTCACCAGTTTAGAGTGATCAAAGCACATCAGACCCGTTCAGATTCAGATTGAACTATAGGTGAAGAAAGAGGGCTTAACACAGGAAAGATGTTATCTGCCTGCCAGCTGCACAGAAAACAACCCCACAGAGCAAAGTGCCAATGTCCTTCAGCCCTTGCCCCAAAGCCACACACCGGGCTGTCCCCCATGTGCCTTCAATGCCACATCCTGAGTCACCGCCCACTGTTGGGAGTCCAGGGCAGGCACCTGTGAATGGTAGAGTCTGTGAGCTTTAAAAGGATGTCTGGGTTTCACACAACCTTTTGTCCCACCTAAACTCTGGGAGTCCCCAGTTTTTCACAGCGAGGTGTTGTAGGGTCCCTCATTCCTCCAGGGGGAACTTTGATGACAGAGATACATCTCTCTAACCTGAAGTACCCCTCGCCCTGTTTGGGGCCAGCCTGTTTCACTTTCTGGCCCTACCCGTCTCAATGTGGCTTCCTTGTGACTAAGTATAAAACTTCTGTTCAGCTACACTTGAGAGGGTCCTCCAGTTGAGTGTCTTATAATTTAGTTGTAATTTTCATGCGTTCCCGAAGGAAGCAGGCAGTGTTTACCTACTTCACCATTCTGAAGCTCTGACTAGATCCCACTTCACTGATGGAAGCCATGAGGTCTCTGCATCTGTTTGCATGCCATCCGTGTCTATATGTGTTGTACAGCTATGGTATTTTCTACTTCCAGATGACATTGCTAAATTGGAAAAGAGTTCTGATTAATTGGCTTAAAAACTAACAATCCCTTGTAAGGACTGGCTATTCTAAGTCTCAGATATATAGGTATCAATCCAAATGCTCTTCAAGATCATGTGACATAAGATTTACCTTTCTTAAATAAAATAAAAATAAGAGGGTGCTGGGATAGCTCACCAGGTTGAGCGCTTGGTTTGCACCAGTGAAGTTCAGCAATTTAATCCCGGCTCTGGCTCTCGTTAACCCATAGGTTGAACTGGGGCGCGCTTCCTATGTAGAAGGCTCCCAGTTCAGTTCCCATCTCATGCAACCCCACATCCACTTGTGTAGAATGAAACTATGTTGCCCCTCATGATGTACAGCTATGGACACTCCGCTAGGCCCTCCCCATTGTCTCTGTCTTATTGTGTCAAACAGTAAAATAAATCTTTAAAAAACAGTTTGTTGGTGTAATTAGAACAGGTATGTCTACACAGTTATCTAGGTTACCTGTTTTAAGAATTCTAATTAAGATAAAGGGGAAATGTATGTTTTTAGTAACTAAAGGTATTAGGTATAAAAATACTGTTCCATTAATTAAAATAGTTTTTACTAAAATAAAATTGGTGGTTTCTGAATGGGTAAAAAGAGATAAAGGAAAAGTGACAACACCACCACCTATAGCTTAGTGGTTACCTGAGGGTAAGGAGGAGGTGGGTAGGAGAGCTGGGGGGAGAGCGAGAAGGGAGGGGGCATCAAATATATGGTGACGGAAGGAGGGCTGATTCTGAGTGGTGAGCACATAATGCAAGGCATAGACAATGTAATGTGGAATTGTACAGCTGCAATCAATGTAATTGTTATGAAACAACGTCACCCAATACATTTAACAATAAAAAAGAAAATTTTAAAAAGTCACAAGAAATGTTGAGGGTTTGTTAAATATATTCTTGAGCAACAATTTTGGGTGGTGAAGAAATTTGGAATCAAGTTGAATAATATTTGAATGAATTTAAGACTATGCAATTAAGTAATCAAAAATAAGCTGATGAAAAAACTTTGTATTTTTCTTGACCTGGAAATGGCTTTGGGTGTTCCAGAGGGTTCCCGTAATACCTCAAAAGATGGGTTTCTGTATTTATGAAAGAGATATTAAACTAACTAGACTTATTTTGGTATGCTGAAATTATATGTGAAGCATCGTCAAATAAACAACAAAAAAAACCACTGAGCCTCTTTAATGTTGTATCTGTTACAGTGTTCCAAAAAGCATGTTAAATTGCAGGTGTCTGAGATGTCCTGGCATGACATGTGTCATCACACACTAAAAGGACTGAACCTGAGAATCAGACTGTGGTAACATGGACAAGTCCTTTCTGCTTCTGCAAACACGACCCCTCGTTACTAGACACCTGCCATCCTGATGTCCTTATAAACATGGCAACAATCTGCTCTTGAGTCAGAGACCTTATGTGGGCAAATAAAGGCTACAAATTAAGTGAACTGTCAGGGCTACGGGAAAACCAAGACAGCTGCTTGGTTGTTTTTGTAAAGTCCCTGAGAAGCCCTACTTTCCATTTTCACAGTCCCTCCTGCACCATAGTGCATTGAAACTGGGCTTCATTCAACTGCCAAGTAGTACAGGTGACCACTATGTTCTAAATTGTTGTCTGGCTATTTTCTGGACGGGCTCCAGCCTTCCCTGCTGCATGGCTGATGCGCTCACACTGACAGACACTGGTAGAAAATGTTTCCCACTTGGGGTGTTTCTTGCGAGTGCTCTCTCAAGGCTAAGCCATGGCATGGTGACCATGGACCTGTCACCATTTTCGGTCCTGACCTCTCTGAAACAGGCTCTTGTATTGATGACAATGTTAGTTAGCCTGTGAGGATTTTCCTGCACTACACAAAAGATATCAGGCTTTACTGAATCACCTACAACACGGAGGATGGGCAGTTGAGAGTTATGGTCCAGGGAAGATCTGCATTGCTCCCAAGACTGTCACAGACCAAGTACAAGCCTACGTCTAATAAAAAACACAAGAGTGGCCCATGCTTTTCTAGGAATTCTGGAGAATCGGTAAACTTTTATACCCCATTTATCACAACGTTTTTACTCAAATACCGCCTGAGTAAGAAGGGAGATGCTTGGAACTGAATAGCCTAAAGCTAGGCTGCCTTTGAGAAACCAAACACATAGGTGAAACATAGTCACACTCCTGGAATCTCACAGGTGGTTTGCCATCTGAATCAGTTGTTTCAGATACTCCAGAAGGTATGGACTAAGCATTATGATAGTAAACAGTAAAAGGAACAAGTGTCCCTTCAACTTGGTCACTACTATGGAAGGAAACAGAGCCCCTAAGCACATCCTTAGAACAGCCAGTTCCACGAAGAACTTCCTTTCCCATCAAGGGAACAGACATGTCTCACCGACCAACCACTGCCACGGCTGAGACTCTCACACTGACTAAACAGCATGTCTATTTGCAGCAGAGGAGTGCTGTCACAGTCCTCAGTCTAGAGATGCAGCACCTATCAGGGCCTGTTGAATAGATACAATCTTCAAAGGCTCTTGCTTCTATGCCTGTGTTGGCGCCTGCAACGTGCAAAAAGGGAATGGGTTATGGCTGCAGCGGGATACACAAATGGCTCTTGCCAGGGCAATGCGTCTACCTGATGGCAGTTGCTATGTAACCCCATTGTCCCTATTTGGATGGAAACAGGAAGGAAGTGCAGTAGTTAGGGGTACAACTGGGAGTGGTCTGGTTGGCAATAATGCATGAACCATGGCCACAGAATCTGTGTACTGACACCTGGGCTGTCCCAAAGGGTTTTAATTCAAGGTTTAGATAATGAAAAAGGACAGATGGAAGATTATGAACAAACCTTTATGGGGATGAGATGTAGAAAGATATTTGGGCTCCCTTGCAAGAACCCAAGGTAGGTGTTGTCTTCCACGTCACTGCCCATAAAATATCTACACCTCCAGGTAATATGAAACCAGATGACTTCGCAAAAATACACCCTTTAGCAACTGGCCCAGCAGTGGACACTAGATCGGGCACGTTGGAAAAAATGGCTCTGTGGTCCTCAATGAGGATGATGTGACTGCTTCCAGAACCTGAAGTTACATCCACAGAGATTTCAGATTGCTTTCCATAAACATTCTGATAGTCCTATCCCTCCTTCTATGTCCCAGGTGGGCTCAGTCCTAGAATAGGTGGTTGCCCTCCCTCAGGAAAGTGCATAAGGTGTTTCCCTTTATCTGGGGTGACTCACTCCCTACACCCCCATCCATCTTGCCCTGTACAAATATTTAACAATTGTCACACGGCAGGAAAATACTCTTATCTTGTTGCGACACAAGACACGCTTCATATGAAATTGCCCTTAAGAAATTTATGCTGTTATGATGGAATAATCACCCTTTTTCTTTGGTCTCTAGGCCCCGGCAAATTTTATGTAACAAATACTAAAAAAAAAAAAAAAAAAAATGTATATAATAATAAATAAAAATTAGTAACCCAAGACAAACGTAGCACGTTAGTTATTAAGTAACAAGTTATACAGAATAAGGGTCTCTGGAACTCTAAAAAATTCTTAGAAATTAATGAAGTTACTTGAACAGACTCTCCATTAGAACAGAGAGATAAATATTTTAAGCTGCATTGATATCACAAGCAAAAATATTTTTCTTTTTTTTTAAAATTTATTTTTAGGGGAAGCCGAGATGGCTCAGTGCGTTAAGCGCTGACTTTGCAGCCCTGGGGACCAAGGATAGAATCCCGGACCTGGACTGAGAGGACCAGTATGAACTGGGGAGTGCCCCCAGTTCAGTTCTCATTGGAATGAGACCCCGGCCCAGTTCCTGTCCTGTGCAGCCCTGAGCCCACCTGTGGAATAAAACTATGTGAAAAGGCCAATGATGTGCAACTATGGAGACTGTTCTGGGCCCTCCTCCTTCTCTCTGTCTCTGTATCTCTCTCTCTTTCTGTCAATAACAATAAAAATAAATCTTTTACAAAAAAAAAAAGGTTTATTTTAAAAGATTTATTATTATTGTTTTTGACACAGAGATACAGAGACAGAGGGAAGGGGGAGTGCCCAGAACAGTCTCCATAGTATCACATCATCGGTCTTTCCACATAGTTTCATTCCAGAGGTGGGCGCTGGGCTGCACAGGTCAGGAACTGTGCCTGGGGTCTCACCGCGGTGAGAAGTGAACTAGGGGCACTTCCCAGTTCTGCATGTGGGTCCACACGGGCCGGGGCTGGTATTTGATCCTTGGTCCCCAGGGCTGTAAAGTGAGCACTTAACCCACTGAGCCATCCCGGCTTTCCCTAAATATTTACTTTTATTGTTTTTTTGAGAGAGAGAGACAGAAGAAGAGGGAGGGCCTAGAGCAGTCTCCATATTTGACAGCATTAGTTTTCCATATAGTTTCACTCCACAGGTGGGCGCAGTGCTGCGCAGGGCAGGAACCAGGCTAGGGGCCTCCTGCACAGGTCCCGGCAAGAACTGGAACAAACCCCAGTTCAGCATGAGGGTCCACATGGGGCGGGGCTGGGATTCCATCATCAGTCTTCGGGACTGCAAATTGAGTTCTTAATCCGCTGAGCCATCCCAGCTTCCCCACACAAAAACTTATTATACTTATGAAGTTTTTCAAGCATGCTCTTCAAACTATTTTAATATGCAGATGTTCTTAGCTTTCTCTTTATTGTAAGTTTTCACAAATTAGTATTTTTCAGACCTTAGGTAATCAATTTGGCAAGCACACAGAGTATTACAGAGCATCACACACACACACACACACATTATGATCAGTGTGGTCACCCTGCCCTAGGGAGGCAGTTACACTGATAAGGCTTTTCTCCACTATGAACTCTGTGCTGTAGAACAACACTTGAGGAGCGGCTAAAGGTTTTCCCACATACTTCATACTTTAAAGACTTCTGTTTAGTATGAATTCCCTGATGTACAGTGAAAACTGAGGAGCACTTAGAAACTTTGCCACGTTTTGCATTTTTAAGGTTTCTCTCCTGTATGAACTCTCTGATGTTTACTGAGAATTGAGGACTCCTTAAAGGCTTTGCCACAAGTTTTACATTTGTAAGGTTCCTCTCCTGTATGAATTTGCTGATGCCAAGTGTTGAACGCCCTGCAAAGACTTTGTCGCATATCTCACATTTGTAAGGCTTCTCTCCTGTATGACTTCTCTGATGTGCAATAAGATCTGAACATTGGACAAAGGCTTTGTCACATATTTGACATTTGTAAGGCTTCTATCCTGTATTAATTCTCTGATGTTCATTAAGGTTTCCAAGAACTTTAAAGGCTTTGTCACATATTTCACATTTGTATGGTCTATCTCCTGTATGAATTCTCTGATGTTCATTAAGGTTTCCATGAACTTTAAAGGCTGTGTCACATATTTCACATTTGTACGGTCTCTCTCCTGTATAAATTCTCTGATGTACAGGAAGTGTTGAGGGCCTCTGAAAGGTTTTGTCACATATTTCACATTTGTAAGCTTGTTTTCAGAATGAGTTCTCTGATGTGCATAAAGATGTGAACTATTGGAAAAGGCTTTGTCACATATTTTACATTTGTAAGGTTTCTCTCCTGTATGAATTCTCTGATGTACAGTAAGACTTGAACTCCTGTTAAAGGCTTTGTTACATATTTTACATTTGTAAGGTTTCTCTCCTGTATGAATTCTCTGATGTTGATTAAGGTATCCACGAAATTTAAAGATTTTGTCACATATTTCACATTCGTACGGTCTCTCTCCTGTATGGATTCTCTGATGTTGATTAAGGTATCCAAGAAATTTAAAGGCTTTGTCACATATTTCACATTTGTAAGGTCTCTCTCCTGTACAAATTCTCTGATGTATAATGAGCATTGAGGAGCACTGAAAGGTTTTCTTACATATTTCACATTTGTAAGGCTTTTCTTCAGAATGAGTTCTCTTATGTGCAGTAAGATTTGAACACATGGCAAAGGTTTTGCCACATATTTCACATATGTAAGGTTTCTCTCCTGTATGAATTCTCTGATGTGCCGTAAGA
>PVKE010035467.1:0-16879 GCA_004027555.1 Craseonycteris thonglongyai | reverse complement strand
GGCACTAAACTTATAGACCTGGGATTCAGGGAGGACTTTATGAATCTGACATCAATGGCAAGGGAAGTAAAAGCACAAATAAACAAATGGGACCTTATCAAGCTAAAAAGCTTCTGTGCTGCAAAGGAAACCATCAACAAAGCAAAGAGGCAACCAACCAACTGGGAGAAAATATTTGCAAACAATGCCTCTGATAAGGAGCTAATATAAAAAATATACAAAGAACTTGTACAATTCAACAAGAAAAAAACAAACAATCCAATTAAAAAATGGGCAGATGACCTTAACAGACACTTCTCTTGTGAAGACATACATATGGCCAACAGATATATGGAAAAATGCTTCACGTCACTAGCAATTAGGGAGATGCAAATAAAAACCACAATGAGATACCATCTCACACCTGTTAGAATGGCTATAATCAACAAGACAAGGGATAACAAGTGCTGAAGAGGCTGTGGACAAAAAGGAACCCTCATACACTGCTGGTGGGAATGTAAACTGGTACAACCACTATGGAAAGCTGTATGGAGATTCCTCAAAAAATTACGAATGGAATTACCATACGACCCAGCCATCCCTCTACTGGGCATCTACCCAAAAAACCTGAAGACCTTAATCTTTAATGATGTCTGTACCCGCATGTTCATCGCAGCACTGTTCACAGGGGCCAGAACATGGAAACCACCAAAATGCCCTTCGATAGATGACTGGACAAAGAAGATGTGGTATATTTACACAATGGAATACTACTCAGCGATAAGAAATGATGAAATACAGCCATTTGTGACAACATGGATGGACCTAGAGACCATCTTATTAAGCGAAATAAGTCAGACTGAAAGAGTCAGGAAACATGACCTCACTTATAGGTGGAATATAAAACTGAAAGTTACAAAGACACAGACCTATGGACACACTCAATAGCTTGGTGATTGCCTGAGGGAAGGGAAGGAGGGTGGAAGGAGAGAGGGAGGGGAGGAGGGTGAGGGCACCAGCATTATGGACACACTCAATAGTTTGGTGGTTACCTTGCAAGGGGTAGAAGGGGGGATGGAGAGTTGTGGGGGGAGATGGGAGTGGGCACCAGATATATGGTGGTGGAGGGGGACCTGATTCTGGGAGCTGGGCACATAATGCGATGCATGGGTGATGTGATGTGGACTTGTACATCAGGAAACTATCTAATTGTTACCAACCAATGTCACGCCATTAAATTTAACAATACAAAAATAAAAAATAAATAATTAATTTAAAGTTCTCTTATTTAAAATTTTTTGCTTTTTCAGAGTTGATAGTGGCTGACTGATCTGATGCATGGAAGAGGATTGTGAAGCTACCAGATTCAGAGGAAGGAATTCCTGATGGATTGGTAATGCCCGCTCTGTGGGTATGGGGAGCACATATACTGTGTTTTCAGATTTCTTTTTTTTTTTTAAGATTTATTTTATTGTTTTTGATAGGGACAGAGAGAGAAAGAGACAGAAAGAAGGGCGAGAGCCCAGAGCAGTTGTACATCATCAGTTTTCCACAGTGTTCCACACAGATGGGCAGGGCTGTGCAGGGCTGGAACTGGGCTGGGGGCCTCCTGCATGAGAGGCACACCCCCTTGAGCAAGGGGCCCAACTGGGGGCAAGAACAAAACTGGGGGCCTCCTGCATGGGAAGCACTCCCCAGTTCAGCACTTGGGCCTGTACGGGCCGGGGCCGGGATTCGATCCTTGGTCCCCTGGGGCTGCAAAGCAAGCACTTAACCTGCTGAGCCATCCCGGCTTCCCCACAGATTTCTTGTGAAGGTGGATCAATTTTACAGAGAGGTGGAAACACAACATTCCTGATGCAAGAAATAGCTGAGAAGAGACTTGAGAATTAGTATATGTATTTGAAGGATTGTGGAAAGACCTAAGTGAATCAAGAATGAGGGCAGATAATAAAAGCTGATAATAAAATGACAAGTAGAAAGTGTTTATTTTATCCTATGACAGGACCAGTGGTTGTGAAACTGTGTGAAATGAAGGCACCAATTGATCCCCACAACTCCTCAGGGTCAGGGTGTGTTGGGAGGGTGAAGTTGGGGTGTGTGGAGGGTGGAGTTAGGGGTGGCAGGGCAAGGGAAATTTTAGTTGCCCCTCACCCCTCCCTACTTCCACATCTAAACACTGGTTTATCCATTTTATACTCAGGAATTTTGTGTAAGAAGATTTTTTTGCCTTTGAAAAAACTGGTTTTTCTTTAACAAAACAAGCTTGAAAATCACTGCTATAAGCAAGGAGAATCCCTTGAGGTTTTTGTTTCATGAATTTGATGCTTTAGGAAAATTGATAGGGTACTAGTTTGTATATTGGATCTGAGAAGGGTCTTAGGTACTGTTGCAATTTTCAGGTGTGGGGAGACAAAGCTCTGATTCAGGATTAGGGTGGTTGTACCAGGGCAACTGTGGATTAATAAGAACCACTTCAGAAGCAGAGACAGAAAGGGAGAAGTAACCTCCATCTAAGAAAATAATACATACTCTTAAAGTGAAATCTTGTTAATCTCATTAACTTGGACTCTATCAAATTATTTTATCTTCTAAACTTTGTGAGGGTAGGGATTATAGTTATCTGTCTTTTTCTTTTTGTTAAAAGTTATTTACATTGTTTTTGACAGAGAGAGAGAAGGGTGAGGGCCCAGAGCAGTCTCCATAGTTGAACATCATTAGTTTTCTACATAGTTTTATTCCACAGGTGTGGGCAGGGCTGCACAGGGCAGGAACTGGATGAGGGGCCTCCCACATGGGAGGCATGCCCCCAAGAGCCAGGGTCCTTCCACATGGGAAGCACTCCTAGGGTGGGAGCCAAACGGGGCCTCCCACAAAGGAGGCTTGCCCCATTGAGAACTGAACTAAGGGCACACCCCAGTCCAGCATATAGGTCCACATGGGCCAGTGCTGGGATTCAATACTTGGACCCCAGGGCTGCAAGACAGGTGCTCAACCCACTGTGCCATCCCGTCATCCCTGAGTTATATCGGTCTTGTTTCCTTAGGATGGTGCCTGGGACATAGTAAGTGTTCAATAAATATTTATTCCCTAAAAAAGTCATATATAGCCAAATTAACTTAAACAATAAGTACATTTATTAGATAGGATCAGAGATAGAATAAATTGGAGGCTCAGTACATCAGCAGCTGAGTGATATCATTATAAGGACATAGGTTCTCACCCTGTCTTTACTCAGCTACCTTGACATTGGCTTCACCTTAAGCCTGACACCTCTCATGTTGTAGAATGTCTGCGTGTAGTGGTCATACCACATATTTCCTTGTTTAAGGACAGTATTCGGGTGAGAGAAACATTTCCCTTAACCACAGGCTATAAATCCTTGGTTCTCATCCCTATGTTCTCCCAATAATTAGCCAGAAGAGTGCCTTATGCTGATTGGCTTTGAACTCAATTCTGGTCAAACTCTGGGACTGAGGCTAGGATCACTTTCTCTTAGTATTGGGGGAAGGAGGATTAGATACATGAACAAAATTGGAATCTACCAACAATAACAACAAAAACAACAACTGAGAGAACGCATGTCAAGTTGAGTACACTTGTTACTCATTGTGGGCTTTGAGGACCAGCAACCTTAGCATCACCTGGGACCTAGTTAGAAATGTATTATCTTAAGAGTTCACCTCAGGTCACTGAACCAGAATATGTATTTTAACAAAGAGTCCCAGGTGCTTCATGTGCAAGCAACATTTGAGAAGCAGTGTCTCATACCATACAGTTTAATCCAAGTTTGTCAAACCTGCAGCCCAGGGGCCACATGTAGCCCAAGATGTGTTTGAATGGGGCCCAACACAAATTTGTAAATTTTCTTAAAACATTATTAATTTTTTTTTAGCTCATCAGGTACCATGTGATAGTACATTTTATGTGTGGCCCAAGACAATTCTTCCAATGTGGCCCAGGGAAGCCAAAAGTTTGGACACCCCTGGAAATACCTTCCAGGGCTTTTGCCTGGTGTATAGAACAGAACTTCTTTAAGACCCAGATGTGAATGATCTTCAGTGTTGTCACTTCTCAGCTCCCATGGCATTTTATTCCTAACTTTACCATATATTTTTGTCTGGATGCATTGTAGTTAGTTGTTTAAATTATCTTTGAATCCCCAAGAACCTATCTTAGTATTCGGCACTAAAAGGAACTCAGTGACTTTCTATTCATTCATTCAACAAATTTTTATTGAATACCTGTGATAACTGGCACTATTCTAGATTCTGGAGACTCAACAATGAACAAAACAAAGTCCCCTACTATATGGAGCTTAAGTTCCAGTTAGAGGAGGGAGGTCTTTTAAAATATATTCTTTGTTATATGTACTAATGGGGTGAATTAACTAATTCAACAAATATTTATTGAGCACTACTGAGTGTTAGGCTCTGTTCTAGACACTGGATGACATCACTCAATAAAAACAAACACAAATCCCTACTTTCAGTGGTGTTTATATTCTAGTGGGATTTGGGGCGAGACTTATAAATAATAAATAGGTAAGTAAATTATGTAGTACAATAGAAAATGGTAAGTGCTATGAATCAAATGAATTAGGTGAGGGGAAAACAAGAATGTTGGGGCCATGGAGTTGCAATCTAGTAGTCAAGGTGGGCTTAAGAATGGTGATACCACCAGCAACAGTAAGGTTATTGCAGCTGTGGATCAAAAAAATATATATTTTTGAGGGGGTGATTATGAGTTAGTTTGGACTTGTTGAGTTAGAACTCAGAGATTTCATTGTCTTTAGACAATGAAAAATGGGGCCTGGAGTCTGCTTGCAATATCAGGGTGAATGTTTTAGATTCAGGAATCATTAATATAGTACTTAAATCTAAAAGTAAAAGCCATGATATGGAACTGGTTTACCAAGAGAAGAATCCAGAGGGAAAAACATCTAGGAGCTCATAGCTTAGCCTTGGAGAAGATCCCTAATCATGGGTAGAAGGAAAAGGTTTTTTTTCCCCTTGCCCAGAAACATCACTGAGTGATTGATTGAGGTTAGTAATAAAATAAACAGACCAATCTGACATATTATTCTTCTTCTACACTGATCATAGATAAAAGAGTATAACATAGTTGAAGAGTGAAATTTATGAAGTATGGGCTGGTGAAGTTTTAATACTTCTCTGAAAGGCTGTGATAAGCAAAAAGTTAGTCACAGCCATCTGTATTTAGAGAAATTCAGTTAAATTGGCCAGGATAAAACAGCCTGTCTAGTCCTGTTTGTCTTGCTTTTGCAGCTTCTCCATGACGTAGGTCTGGGATGAGGGCACAGCCATTTGGCCAGACTTGGATGAAGCCACTGGGCCAAGTATAGGTACCTTGATGTTCAACCCATGCTGTGGTACTGACCTTTCATTAGTGGTTACCTCAGGGATAAGATCAAGGACAAAATTCCAGTGTTAGTTGCTATTTTCTTTATACTCATGAAGGGCCATTCTAACCTCTCCAATTCTTTCCTTCCTGTTCTTTCTTCCTTCCCATGCCTTCCTCTCTTGGATAATGATTTTCCACTGGTTCTTCAGAACTAATTCACACTGAAGTATGAATTTTCAACATTGGTATGCTAATAGAACATAAGGCCTTTATTAGAATTCATTTGCTTATCTGTTTAACAAATATGTATTGAGTAACTATTGCATGGCAAGCTTTGTACTAGGCTCTGGATACATAGTAGTGAATAGGTGACAGTTCTGGTGTTCACAGAACACAGTCTAATTGGAGAAAAGATTAATAGTCGAATGGGTAAAGCTTGCATAGGGAGAAAGTGCTAAAATATATGGTAATAAGAAGATAATATGATATAAATAGAGGTAGGTTGGTAGATATGGTGGTGATAACATGTGGAGGACTTCTTCTAACTGCCTCAGTTTCCTCAGGGAAATATGTAGCAAGGTCATTATTTGAGAATGATTGAGAAGGGGCTTTGGGAGTCTGGAGGAAAGTTGTAGACTAATGACCTAACATAATGGGAGAACAAAGGAATTAAGGAAATATATTCATGTTTCCTGACAAACACTAAATGTCCACTTGAGATTAGTGGTCATTAACTTTTGTAAAGGTGTCATGGCTGTTCTTTTCTCCAGCCTTGGTTGCTTCCTACTTACAAGGGTAGAACATTCAAATTAAGATTTAAAGGAAGACTGAGGGTTTTCTGAGACAGCGCTATGGAGGTGGTAGGGTCAATGAATTAGAGGTCCCTAAAAGGTCAATGAGTTGCTGATGTCTTCGAAAGTTAGGAAAAATAAATGGGGAAGATATAAAGAAAAAAAGAAAGTAAGTGCTGAAATAGGGATAATTTAGGGTTATATAGACTTTTGGGAGAAGAGAAGAAAGTAGGAGGAATTGTTCTAAGCAAAGGGAACAACATGTACAAAGCTTTGTAAGCAAGAATGAGGGACCAAGAAGAGGTAAATGTGTTGGTGGGAGGCAGTGACAATAGATGAAGCCAGAGCAGTCAGCAGCTGCTGGACCATGAGGACCTTGTAAAACTTGTTAAGGAATTTGGACTTCATCCTGAGGGCTATGAGGAGCCAACTAATGGTTTTAAGCTGGGGATTGTCATAATCAGATTTGCATCTTAAAAGATCACATTAGTTGCAGTGTGGAGAACAGACTTAAGGCACAGTGACAAGTCAGGAGTCAGTGCAGTTACCCTGACTTGTGCCCTGAACTACATACTATCAGAAGGAATGAAGATAAAGGGACGGAGTAAAGCGCTATGTAGGAGGAATTTGTGATTGATTGAATGGGGTCAGAGAAGGAGAGAAAGGAGTCAAGGATGATTCCTAAATTTTTGACTGGAATGGAAACACTCCTTCAAGGCAGAATTGCAGGCATCCGTGACCTGGGTCTATAGCATAGCTGTTTTTTGGGTGGGGTGCTTGTCACACTTAAAATCACATTATGCAAACAGCTGCCTACCCCAAATATTTACCTTTAAGGATAACTCTGGCACTCATTTTTACTTGCTGGTATAGAGAGATCTTTTGTCATGCTAGGACTGGAAAATTTGTGGCCTGAGTGTTTTCAAAGTGTAGTGAAGGGCCACAGAGACTATTTCCTAGAATTATTCAGGTTATTGGCAATGTTCACCTACATGATGACTTGAATCCAACCCCCCAAGTCTCTCCTATTATGAAGATTCACCTGTATGCAATCTCTTTCCCCTCTGGATCCCATTCTTCCCACCTCCTGTTTATAGTGGAAGCAGTTGACAGCTGGAAGTCTTTTAACAGCATGACATACTGAATTGAATGAGCTTTCTTTTATTGTTTATATCTATGCAATCTCTCTCTCTCTTTTTACACACACACACACACAAATGGCATTATTAAAAAAACAGTATGCATGGCTTACAAAACTTTTAATGAAATGCCAGTCAACCTAAATAACAACCCATGCTGCACACATATGTATCGAGGGTACTATAGCATAGATATTTAGGTGTTATACATCTAAGGGGATCTACCTAGAAATAATTAATTATCATTAAATATGTTTTAAAGTGCTATAATTTATAACGCAACAAAGGGTGGTTAATGATGCACATAAAGAGTATTAAAGCCATAAATGGGAATACCTGATAGAGCAATGAGATTTAAAAAGAAACTAAGTGCAGCTGGTCTGCCTTAAATGCTTTTTAAAAGACTCTTTCAGGAAAGTTTCTGTAAGTGAATTAAGTCTGTGTTTCTCCTGGGGCTGCCAGAACTTTCTTTGGGCAAGACAACAGCTGCAACAGGCCGTGCAGAGCTGCACAAAGCTCAGCACGTAGCTGTGGTTGCGGCTCCAGTCCTGGCAGACGGGCCTGTAGAGCTTTTAGTTGGCACCTTTAAGAACTATTGGGAAGTCAGAGTTTTCATTCGTGCCACAGTGTGTAAGCCCATGTGTTTTCAGCAGTCCCTGCTAACCAAGTGAAGGGCATTTACAAGTTGGACAGCTTTTACATTAAGCCTCTTGGTTACTGGCATTCATAACCATGCTCAAGGCTAAGACAATAAAATGTGATCATTCTTCAATTCAAGGACAAATGCAATGCCCAGCTGAGTGGTGTTTAGAAGATGTATCTTTACCAAAATAATGGTTTATCTGTCTGTCATCTATGTTTTCAGATAATGGATTGTTGTGAACCCTGACCTGAGCTCCAAAAGGGTTTCATGTCTGATTTAGAAAAAGACTAGTTTTATAGGTGTTTTCTTTTCCTCTTCAAGGGATTCTAATCACTGAATTATGTGTTGTAACCAAGGCCTGTGGAGGAAGAGGGTAAGTTTACGCATTAGCAAGGTCTAGTGGAAACTTCTATTTATGTGACTCCTGGTGGCTGGTGGGGGTGATTGGTTTGCCTAAACAACTTTCCTTATGGGCTAATTTCTTTATAATAACAGAATAGCAGATTGATTTAGGATCTAGTTGGTGTTTTCAAGGATTCTATCATTGCTTGTTGTTATGTAGATGAGTTGGTTTTTGAAAAGTAAGTAGATGGCTCTATGTTCATTAATTCATCCTCCCAACATTGCCACTAAAGGCTGCTGTGGCCACTTGGCTGTCCCATTTTGACTGCTGTCTTAGGCTACAAAGGAGCTAAACAGAAAAGGAAGGGAAGGAAGGAATTTCTGGGTTGGGGAATTGAGCCGAAGAATTATACCTCTGCCAGTACGGGGAAAACGGAAACATAGGAGCCAATGGAGAAATTCATATGACTCCGAATCACGTTGGTTTTCTCATTTCTTTTCAGGTCACTTGTGACATTTCACTCCAGTGCTGGCAAGGGTCATGGCATCTGGGTTCTTGGTCCTAGCACAACCACAAACTCATTGGGAGACTGCACAAATTGATCTCCTCTAAGCCTGAATTTCCTCACTGGGAAACATAAAAGTGTTGGACCAGATGTGTCAGTTTCTGGATCTCCCTGAAGTAATTGCCTTGCCTTTTAGCCTTTCCAACACTGTCAGGGAACACTAGGGTCTTCATTTTTCACAGATCCTACTAGTTCAAAGCTTGTAGAAATCAGGAACTGTGTGCCTGCTTTCCCCACAGATTGGGACAGTCTGTGCAGATCATTTAAATCAGTGGGTCTTAAAATGTGATCTGGGAGCAACAGCATGGACATGACCTGGGAAGTTGTTAGAAATGCTCATTCTTAGGACCCCCTCCCGACCTGCTGAATCAGAGAGCACGGGGTGGGATCCAGCAATGTGTTTTAAGGAGTGCTTCAGGTGATTCTGATATGTGCTAATGTTTGAATGACGCATAATGTGTACACTGAGTATAAAAAGCATTTGAGTATTATTGCTGATCCTGGCATAGTGTAATGCTTCAGTATTTTTAATTTTAAGAACATGCCCAGGGGCACTGGTGATAAGATGAAATTTGAAATGAGCTCAGTCAACTCCGGATGTCAAAAGGTTGTCATATTTAAACATTTCTAGTTTTTTTTTGGTTTTTTTTACAATTACAGAGTGGTTTAAAATAGAGCCCCAGGCCTGAGCAGAGAATGGTGGGAAGTGTAGTTTATTTATTTATTACAGAAGTGCTTTGTAAATGGGGTTGTGGGCTGGGAACTGTCTACCTGGAGAGGTCTGAAGTTTTCCAGGGCACCCTAGACTTGGTGAAAGAGGACCATTTCTGCTGTCACTGGCAGCAGCCCTCAGGTGAAAGCCCACTGCGCTTTATCTTTGTGTGTTTGTTCTGCTAGTTGAACACTGGCTTTCATACCATCTTGTTCGTAATTCAAAACTGACTGGATAATTAGGTCTGAAAAGGAATGGTTCCCAGGCAATTCCTTATGAAATATGTGAAGGCAGTTGTGTTCCTTTGGCTTGTTTTGGTGCAATTTGCCTGAGAGGGCTGCAGGGTCTCTCCGTTTGAAGTTATACAGGGTGGGCCTCTCCTCTGAGTGATCCCAATGAGGGGATGAGGCCTGGGTTCTGCTCTTGAGAACCTTATGTGGATGAGCAGAAGGTGCTGGCAGACTTTTCTCTTTGGACAGTGAACTCTGAATTGGCTCATGTGTTTAAGCCTACCTGGCTCAAGTTTAGCTCTTTGGCCCTGAGGAAAAGGTTTACCTAGCTAAATTACAGGGCTGTAGGGCCTTCCTGGAGGGCAAACTGAAAACGATCACTGGTGTCATGATTCGAGTTCTGTTTTGAATTCCATCTGATGGAGACCTGAGATATCCTAGTTCATTTGCACACTTAGGATTGGGATTCATATCTAACTTCCCAGTGAAAGCCATTATGACTGGATCAGTGAATCCTTTTTGCTTCAACAACTTGGTGTTGGGACCATCAGGAGGCCTGGGAAGGGGGAAGCAGCTTCATGTGGCAGGAACTTGGATCCCCACCACTAGCTTCCATCAGAGGAACACTATTTGTTTTGTTGTTTACACTTCCACTAAAGATTTCTTCTGGAGAAAATATTTTACTGCTTTAAAAAGTCTGAAAACAACTGGTTTCCAACCCTTGCCCTATAAATCAAGTGAGTCCATCTGCTAACCCTTAAAGCAAGCCTCAAATACCGAAGGCCCTGGTGGCTACCCTTCGTCAGCCACTGGGCTCTAGTTGCTTATGCCCACCAGCTCAGCCTTCAAACCCACCTCTAGTTACAGATTCAGGCATCGCTCTGACCACCCCCCAGCATGTGGATACTCAATTCTCTTGCCCTGCAAAAGGCTTCCCCTCTTCACTTTGGTGTCTAGTTGTCTGTAATCTAGTCAGAGTGTCTCCCTCAAACAGGGAGATCAGAGGAGGCCTCCGAGCCATAAATTCTCCACAACTGCTTTGCTTTGTGGTAATTTGTATACATTTATGTAATTTGGTGTTCTTTTCAGTGACCTTGTCCAGAATGGAGTCACCCCCGCTGACTGTTCCCTGCTCTGGAGTCATCTCCCTCATTTTCAGAGAAGCCATGGTCAGCCTTCTACCAGAATTGAGTCACTGGGTCCATAGGACGTTTTATTCCCATCAATTTTGTGGTCATCCCATTTTAAATAAAGAAATGGCAACCACTTGGGTGTCCTGCTTTTGTTTGTTATTGCCTACCACACCTGGACCAGGGAAACAGTAAAGCAGGAAGCATTGCTGTAATGTAGCGAGTCCCATGGATGACCTGATGGCATTAAGGGTGGTCCCTGTGTGCTACTGGTGAATTGCCTAAGAAACAAATCTGAGAAGGGTCTGGGTTTACCATTCACAGCAAAAAGTTAGGCTTTGAAATCAGGAAGATGTGAGGTTTTATCCTGATTTCATTACTTTCTAGCTGGGTGACGTAGAACACTCTACCTGAGCCTCTGGTTGCTCAACTGTAACTTGTGAGTGATAGTACCTATCTCATAGGATTATGGTAAAAATTAGAGAGAGAGAGTGTGTGTTCTAGTATCACTTAGCATATAGAAGCATTAAAAAAAAATTTGCTCCTCTCTTCCCTGAAACTCTTCCATAGCACATAGTAGGTGCTCAAAAGCGCTACAACCATTGTTGCACAGGCCTTCAGTTAGATCTGGAGAATCGTATTCTGTGGCATTCTCTCTATATGCCAATTTGGTTTGGTTTTTCACTATGGTGACCAGGGAGTTCACTGGAGCTTTGTTCTGTCTTACCAATCCTTAGTGTTCATAAAACTTTCCTGTTGATAGTGTGTAGCCTCATTTGTGCAGACTAGCTGATAATTATTTTCCTTTTAATTTCAAGTACAGTTGTCAGTTACAATGACCCCTTGCTTAAAAACTTTCTTGGCATCTCATTGCTTTTCCATTAAAGTCCATAATTTAACATGGCCTGCTGTAGCTGCAAGGTCTGGTCCTACCTTCCTCTCAGTTTCGTTTTGCTCTCTGCCTTCTGTCATGTTTCTCAACCATATGGTTTCTCTGTTAGCCATAGGGCCTCTGTATGTGTCACCCCTCTGCCTAGAATGCTGTCCCCTGCTTGTTCCCATCACCTCTTTCCCTCACTGACTTTGCCCCTTTCATTTGCTTAGAGATATACAAGGGTTGTCCGAAAAAATCCAGCCATAAATGTCTTTATTTTTCATACTACATGGGTGGATAGTTTCCGAACCGCTTTTATATTTCCCATCTCTCTTCTTCTCCATATAGTAGGGGGCTGACCCATGAAAATTTCATTTTCCAAGCTTTCTTTCCAATTGGCTTTAGCTATATTTGGCCAATTGAAAGCACTGGTAGGAAATTAAAGAGCAGGAAGAAGGTAGAAACCTGAGTAATCCTCCTCCCTCAACTTGTGAAGCTTCTCCTACCCTGTTTCCCCAAAAATAGTGTCTTATACCCTGTTTCCCCCAAAATAAGACAGTGTCTTACCCTGTTTCCCCGAAAATAAGACAGTGTCTTATATTAATTTTTGCTCCCAAAGATGCGCTAGGTCTTATTTTTGGGGGGATGCCTTATACGTATTTCAGTGAGAGGCAAAACTGTAAGTAGGTCTTATTTTGGGGGGATGTCTTACTTTTGGGGAAACATGGTAGCAGTGCCTGCCTGCATCACCTCTATGGTTCCAGAATCTGCAGACAGCCTCTTCATCTGTGTTTCCAGCTCTCACCACTAGTCCTGGTTCTGGGGCTCTATACTATGTCCCCCAAGGCCTGAGGTAACTGTAGCTTCCTGCTGTTGCTAATCTCTGAATCACCTCACTATCCTGTTTGATTTTCACACCCTAGTAACTCATAATTTGTCTCCTAAATTAAATCCCCTCTAGTGAACTGCCTAGTATAGGCTTTGTTTTCTTATCTGAATCCTGCTGACAAAATAACCATTCATACTTTGAATCTCAGTTCAACGTTCACTTTTTCAGGAAGCCTTTCCTGACCTCCCCTGCCCCTTCACAACCAACAGCAACTAGATCATATCTCTCATTACACAATTTTATGGCACTGTGTACCTCTCCTGTGTAGAACTTATCCCAGTTCTAGCTTCACATTTATCCATGATTATTTCATTAGTTGCTACCTGCCATTTTCAAACCTGCTGCTTATACTCAAGCAGCTGAAGTGGTCCAAGTTGTAGTTAGTGTGCCAGGTTGCTAATCAGTTTGACGTCCCAAAATAGCTTGTAGGTGTAATTCAGAAACTGTCCTTTGCAAAGGAGATGACCAGCATTTCAACAGTTTGTCTTCCTGGAAGGGCAGATTCTGCTATATCTTTTTTGTCTGCATCAAAAGACTCCAGAGGAATGTGGACACATTTCATATCCCACTTGTAGAGCAAAGCTTCAAGTGACCAGTCAGCACTGGTAAGCTTCATGAGGGCAGTAACCATATCCTTTCCTGCGGGGATGGAGGCTCACCACTATTTTTCCAGCACCTATAATAGTATCTAGCACATATTACGTGCTCAGGAATGAATGAGTCCCTTCAAAAAATGTGTAATGCTGAGAACACACAAAACCACAAAAATACTATAACAAAACAACTGAGTTACCCTATTAACAATGAGAAATTTTCTGGACAGATCGACTACAATTCAGTTGTAACTGACCACGTCATTATGAGAATGGCCTTAAGGACTTTTAACCATCTCAAAAATACCAGACCTGATCTTGCTAAGGATGTAAAATCACTGGTTAATTAACTGAACCAAGACCAGGCCTGCCTCCTTGTCCCAGCACAGATGTGCTCTGGTTTCAGGAGGGCACAGTTCATATTTAATGCTGAGTAAAGAGGACCTTAGATTAAGAACTAACCAGTGAATAATGGTAAAGCCAAATTTCCCTTCTCTTTAAAAAAAATAAAGATAGTATCATCTTCAACATTTGTGCTGCTTCTTTGAATTTTTATGTTTTAGGCATTTTATTTTTATTAATTAGAAAAACAATGTATTTATTTGTAATAGCCAAAAATTAGAAACAATTAAGTTATCCTTCAGTTGGGTGAATGGTCAGACAAGCTGTTGTACATCCCATACTATGTAATACAATGTAGCAATAACAATAAAAAACTATCAGTGTATACAACAACTTAAATGGATCTCAAGGGAATTATGCTAAGTAAAAATAAGCCAATATCAAAAAGTTACATATTGTATGATTCCATTTATATAAAGGGTAAACTTATAGAGACTAAGAACATATTAGAAATTTCTAGGGATTGGGAGTGAGGAGAGGGGCACGGGCATGATTATAAAGAAATCGATAGCATGAAGGATTTGTGGTGATAGAACAGTTCTATATCTTGATTGTGGTGGTAGTTGCATGAATCTACACATGTGATAGAATTGCACAAAACAGCATACACATATTCACACATAATTGCATATAAAACTATTGAAATTTAAATAAGGTCTGTGGATAGTATCAATGTCAATTTTCTGATTTTATATTTTACTCTAGTTCAGTAAGATTTTACCACTGGGAGAAGCTGAGTGGAATGTACACAAAACCTCTCTACTATCGCAACTTCCTATGAATCCATAATTACTTCAAAATAACATTTTTAAAAAGAAATACACAAGATTTCTAGAAAACAACAGATTCAACGAACATGTTTGCCTGTATTTTATTTTGAAATCCTTCTAAATAGATAGAAGAGGAATAAAGAAAAAGCATAAATCTGAAAGTACTCACACATACATACATACATATACACACACACCAGTATAAGAGACCATAGAAATCAAGAAAATGACTGTAACAATTTGGAAACTGGAAAACAGATGTACAAGAGAGAGCTATTAACAGAGAGTGCTGAAACCTAAGTGTCTGTAAGGAAGCAAGTCAATAAGGAGCAAGCAGATTCAGAGATTTCAGAGATTCAGGAGAACCTCTGAAAATTTCAGGAATAGTAGATACCAGGTACCTCTAAAGGCAGAGGGCAGAGAGGGGCTGAAAAACAGTGGGGAGTATTTGAAAACATGTAGAGGAGGAATTAGACCTCCAGATGGCCTCCCTGGCCCTAACCCTCTTCCTCCCACCTTTCAGCAGAAGGTAGGAGGAGGTTCACCCCATGGAGAGGTTAATGTACAGAAGCTTTAGTCCCAGGGATGTCAGGCACAGCTGAGGTGGGATGAGGTGCTACACCGAAAATAAGAGTCCAAAGTATACAACGTATTAGACAGTAAGATAGTTCCCCAAGTAATGGTAGCCGAACTTAAATGTTCCAGGTGGGAGACTGGCAAAAAGTCCAAGAGCCACTGATAGTTGAGGTTCCTTCAACACGAAAGGCTAGGTTCTGGCCTGCTCACTATGTAGGAAGCACACTAGGCAGCACTCCCTGTTCATGCATAAACAGCTTTTGAGAGTGTCATTCCCAAATATGGAAGACAGATTGCCAAACACTTGAGGATAACTTCTAACAAGACAAACATTAAAACAAACAGATAAAACAGAAACAGAGGAAGTGGAGACAATGCAGAAGGACAGAAAAAATAATTAGACAACAACAAAAAATGCATTTGGGAAGATAAGAGAAGATAATGTATCATGAAAAAAGAACAGGTTGCTATAATAAACAAATATTGAGAAAACATAAAGTTTTAATTTTTTTATTAAAAAACCCAGTGGAAAGATTGGAAGATAAATTGAGGAAATCTCCCAGCAAGTAGAATAAAAGAGACAAAGAGATAGAAATTAGAGAGAGATAAGAAAACCAGAATATCACAAATGACCCAGTTTCTTTAACAAATAGATGATATAAACAGAAAGAGGGAGATGGTGGTAGAAGAAATGTTATAAATTAAGAGACTTAACAACTAAATGCGATGTGAGACTTGATGGAATCCTATCTTGAACTTCAAGCCAATCGTGAAAGACATTGTAAAAATAATCAGAAAAATATGAATGCAGATTGGGTATTACATATTAAGAAATTATTGGTAATGTGAATGTGATAATGCTGTGTGTAGTTACATAAGCAAAAATCCTTATTATGTTGTATACACTAGGGAAGCTGGGATGGCTCAGCGGGTTAAGCGCTTGCTTTGCAGCCCCAGGGACCAAGGATCTCATCCTGGCCCCAGCCCGTGTGGACTCATATGATGAACTGGCATGTGCTTCCCATGCGGGAGGCCCCCAGCCCAGGTCTCAGCCCCCCCCACACCCCCACCTCCCGGTTCAGCCCCTGGCTCAAGGGGTCATGCCGCCCATGTGGGAGTCACCAAGCCCAGTTCCCACCCTGCATGGCCCCCGCTCACCTGTGTGGAATGAAACCATGTTGAAAGCTGATGACCTGCAACTGTGGAGACTGCTCTGGACCCTCCCCCTTCTCTTTGTCTCTCTCTGTCTCTGTCAAAAACAATAAAATAAATCTTAAAAAAAAAAATGTAGATACTGAAGTATTTATGGGTGAAGTAATATATCTGGGATTTGCTTTAAAGTGTACTTTTTTTTAAAGGTAAAATGTTAATCACTGAAACTAGGTGATAGGCATATGGAGGTTTTCTTTACTCTTCTCTCTACTTCTGTACAGTTTTATAATTTCTTTAATAAAAAGATTTCATATATACATATATATATATTTTTTATCATTTTTGACAGAGAGAGAGAGAGAGAGAGAGAGAGAGACAGAGAGAGAACTGAACTGGAGGAACTCCCCAGTTCAGCACATGGGTTCGCACGGGCTGGGGCTGGGATTCGATCCCCAGTCCCCAGTGCTGCAAAGTGAGCGCTTAACTCACTGAGCCATCCCAGCTTCCCCTAAAAAGATTTTTATTTTTTTTTATTTTTTTTATCTTTTCACATTTATAGAGAGAAATTATCTTTTTGTCTTCAGTGCATAGTTATTTCTATTTTACTTTTTGACAGATAGAGAGAGAGACAGAGACAGAGACAGTTAGAGAACCAAACTGTGGGAACTCCGCAGTTCAGCACGTGGGTCCTGCCTGGGCCGGAGCCGGGATTCGATCCTCGGTCCTC
>PVKE010035466.1:0-16872 GCA_004027555.1 Craseonycteris thonglongyai | reverse complement strand
AAGAATCAAGAAACATATGACCTCACTTATAGGTGGAATACAAAACTGAAAGAAACAAAGAAACAAAGACTCATGGACACAGTCAATAGTTTAGTGGTTACCTGAGGGTAAGGGGGGAGGTGGGTGGGAGAGATGGGTGGGGGGAAGTAGAGAGGGGAAATCAGACATACGGTGATGGAAAGTGAGCTGATTCTGGGTGATGAGCATATAATGTGATGTATAGACAATGTAATGCAGAATTGTACACCTGGAAACAATGTAATTGATATCCATTAATATCACCCCAATAAATTTAACCAAAAAATTGGAAATATATGAAAATAAGTTGATGTGGTTTATGCCCTTCTGAGTGGAATGTGCAGCAAAATCAGTCAGAAACTATGTTCTACAAAAAAATGGAAAAACACTTCACTACATGGGGAACTGGACTAAATATTTTTGGTTTTGTTTGTTGAATTTGAATTCTTAAAACTTTGTGAGCAAAGGATTTGACTTCATGGGTTTATACCCAACAACTAAGAGAATACCCACATCGAAACAGGGCAGGCTGAATCAGATATTACCACAGAGCTTCACCAATGACTATATTCTTATGACTCCAAAGTTTACATTTTCTTTCCACTCTTAAAATATATCACTGTCAATCTGTATTTGGGGGGTTACTTCAAATAAAACATATGCTGCCAGGTGAATTTATTTTTACCCCAAATGAGTATTTTTTCTTTATGAATTATTTAATGGCTTTGCCAGTCACCCCAGCTAGTAACTATGCCATAATCTTGAATTTCTCCCTTTGCAGTGACACTGTATTTCAGTCTGCTCCTGCCTTGATATAAGTGACTAATTAGCTTAGAAACATCACTGTTAGCACAGTCCTCAGCTGTCTCTCTCCATTCTTACTGACATTCTTTAATAAAAGCCCTAATCAGCTTTAATTCACCTTGTATAGGCAAAGGCAAATTTTTGAAAGCAGATGATGCTGTTAGAATATGTTACTATAATTACTTTCTTCTTCCACCAGGAACTGGCCACCCAAGAACAGAACTATGGTTTATTAAACACTAAGTCAAAGCAATATCATTAAATATTTTTATTATAGAAATAATAAAGATCATGGATTCTTATTACTTGCAAATCCTTTGGTAAATACAAGAACAAAAGTGTGTACCATTTTGAGACACTATATCTAGCACTTAAGTCCTTGTTTATATGAAAGTACTTCTTTAGGAATTTATTTCTATGAAATCATCAGTTCCAAATATAGAGTTAAGGGGCATAAACTGAGATAGGTACTCGGACTGGAAACTCGGTGATTTATAGTTTTACTGAATATTTAGAAATGCCACTTGCTCTAAAACTAATTTTTTAATCGAATGCTTTATGAAGATTAAATAAAAGCAGCACTCATGATGACATGTACCGAAGGAGAACTGTGCAAGCATTTTCTTAGTGTTGTCACTGGGAACACTTACTTTTTTCAAAACATTTGAGTTTGGCATCATTGGGAATGATTTGAAAGACTAGAAGGTTTCAGAATGTGGCTTCAGATTTCACTTCTCCTTTACCTTGAAATGCCATCAAACACTGCAGGAAATGTTCTCACAAATAGGCCTTTTAAGATTTTGAATTAAAAACTTATAACCTAAGGCTAGAAACTGGTTTTGAAGTAGTTAGTCTAGGAAAATAATTGGCTTATTCTCAGTACAAATCTAGAACTCAGTTAAAAACGGAAAGAATTTAAACTTCATTACAGAATCAAAATTCTTTATGGAATTAGTTGTTAATCTTTGCTGTTATATTAATAAAAGTGTATCCCTAAAGTATAATCTCCTGGGAAAATTGGGTTCTACTTCTTTACATCTTCAGTGGTACTCCTTATTGAATGGTAGAATGAAATGGATGCCAGTATAGAGGCATAATAAAAAAGCATTCATGTACAGAGTTGAGGAAGAATGAGAAATTAAAGAATATAACAATTTATTTTGCTGTCTCTTTATTTTCTCTAAATTTCTTTTTAATAGGATTACTGAACCATTTCAGAAATACAATATAGTTCTTTGTAGATTTAATTGTAACAACACATGAAGCTAACGTGTTAACTATGTGTGGTAAGGTAAATGATGGTTTAAATATTTCCATGTCCTAATCCCCAGAGCCTCTGAGTGTTGCCTTATATAGCAAGAGGTCTTAGCAGATGTTATCTTGGATACTCTAAATTAAGATTATCCTGGATTATTTGGAGAAGCCTGGCATAATCACATTGGTCTTTATAAGAGGAAGGCAGGAAAATCAGTCAAGGGAGAAGGTGATGTGAGGACAGGAGCAGAGATTGAAAGGAGGCAGGCAGCCAAGGACCAAAGAATGCAGTCAACTCAAGAAGCTGGAAGAGGCAAAGACTAAATTCTTCCTGAGATCCTCCAGGAGGGACCAGCACAGCTATCACCTTGACTTTAGGATCCAGGAAACTTATTTCCAATTTTTGACCTCCAGAACTGTAAGATAATAAATGTGTGTTTTTTATACGCAATCAAATTTGTGGCAATTTATTATAGGAAACTAATACAGTATATATTACTTTTAAAACTTTTAAATCACAAAAGGTGATTTTATAAAAAGTAAACAAGTACCCGCATCTTTACGGGGTCAACCAAGATGGTAGCTCTCTGAACCCTGTCCTTTTGGGGTTTTGTGGAGGCTTAATTACATAGGTATGGTTGACTTAATCCTGGGCCATTAGTGATTAATTCAACCTCCAGCTCCTCTCCCCTCCTGGGAGGTCAGAAGTGGGACTGAAATTTTCAGCCCTCTGATCACGTAGTTGGTTTTCCTAGCCAGCCTTAATTGAAGTCTAAAAGTCACTCCATTAACTAATAGAAGACACTTCTGTCACTCGCCCCAATTAGGGAATATCAAGGGTTTAGGAGTTCTATGGACTTAGACTAAATATATAATGTATATGTATATGTATATGTATATGTATATGTATATGTATATGTATATGTATATGACAACATCACAGTACCTTATTTAAGAGTCTCCCAGGGGAAGCCAGGATGGCTCAGCAGGTTAAGCGCTCGCTTTGCAGCCCCAGGGTCTGAGGATCGAATCCCGGCCCCAGCCCTGGCCAGTGTGGACCCATATGCTGAACTCGGGTATGCTTCCCATGCGGGAGGCCCCCAGTTTGGTTCTCACCCCCCGGTTTGGCCCCTGGCTTGAGGGGGTGTGCCTTCCATGCAGGAGGCCCCAGCCCAGTTCCCGCCCTATGCAGCCCCAACCCACCTGTGTGGAACAAAACTATGTCGAAAACTGATGATGTATAACTATGGAGACTGCTCTGGGTCCTCCCCCTTCTCTCTGTCCCTCTCTGTCTCTGTCAAAAAAAGTAAAATAAATCTTTTAAAAAAAGAGTCTCTCATATTGTTCAAATAGAATCACTTTTTCATGGGAAAGTACCAGTGTAATATCAAGAAAGATACAAATCATTTTATAAATTAATTTATAATTAGAACATTAATGTATTATAAGGTTAGCAACTAAGGTAAATGAATATGTTTTGAAAGATAAAGGAAACAGTATGGACCAATAATTTGTACTCAAAAGTAGACTTCATGGAACCATAGAACTGACTTTTTATATTTTAACATCAAGAACAACAACAAAATGATCAGATAGTGGGTCATGTTTATACATTAAATATGAGGGCTGTCTGGAAAAAATCCAGCTATTGTCAGTATAACCAGAACAGTTGTGTGGCTGGATACTTTCTGGACAGCCCTTGTATATATAGTTCAGCCATTGTCTGTTCTCATATGCTTTGTTTAATGTAGTAGAATTTTTATTGTTCTTCCTTTATGGCACCCCTACTACATACTGCATGTTAGAAAATCCCTCATCTGGTCTCTCTCCTTCTATGCTATGAGCTGTTTGGGTAAAGATTCATCGTAATGTGCTCCAGCAAAGTCAGAATTGCCATCCATGTGTTAAATCCTCTCTCCATACATGTTTACAGAATAGAACATTTATTAGAGAGAAAGAACAACTGAGTAAGTCCTCAGGAGATCCAGATTTCAGTGTTATTCTTCCATAAGTGATTTTTGTGTCATTGTTTCATTTGCAGCACCTCTTTAGTTCCATATTTGAAAAAGGAAGTGTGAACTCAATAGTTTAAGAAAACTTCAAGTTCTAATTGTGATTTGTGATTCCATTAACACTGCTGACATTCTTCTAGAAGCCTTTCTGGACAGGCTATTTCTCTTACTAGCTTTCACATTGCTTTAAATACACCTATCTTTAAACAAAGAAATGAATTCTGTGTCTATATTTATCATTTGTAATAGTCTGTGTTTAGTCTCTACTGTGCAAAGCTCGTCCCCAATTTATAAGTTTTTATTCTCAACCTAACATTTGTACAATCTGTGAGTGTCAATTGCTTTGAAATGCTCATTTGTTAGTTCAGTCTTTTTAAACAAATTTAACTAAAGGAAGTTTTCACTAACTAGTGCCAGGATAATTGAGTATTTCAGGTGGCAACTTTTCTGAGAGCAGTTCCTCTGTTTTATCATAGACTTCATTTTAGAGCCCATCACTGTCCACGAAAGTTGTCTGAATACTGAAGTTGACAGGGAGGAGGAGATGATCCACATAGGCCAGGCTCCCTCAGCTCGTAATCTAACGTTTTGAGCCAGCACTGCGGTAGGCTGTACAGTAGACCTCTGAGGATGCTAACAGCTAAAAACTGCCATCAGGTTTTTTTTCCACTGATGTTAAAATAAGCAAAGGTTTTTCGCCTGGTGAAAACATAAACCATTTGCATGAACAGTATTCTGTGGCTAATTTTTATTTGAGAGAGAGAGACAAAGAGAGGGAATTATTAGAACAATTAGCTCCTTCCTTACAAATCTGATCACTTTAGATTCTACAAAGGATTATACACATATAATTTCAACATCTTCTCCAGCACCTTTGAAGGTCACTTGTTTCCTAGAGATATGTGTGACTAAATCTCTATTTTTCTACATAGATTGCCTAAGGAAAAAAACCAAGAAACTGTCCTTAAAGACCTGTGAGAGATGTGGTGGATGGAGGAAAGATGGGAATAGAGAAAAAGGGAGAAAAGAAATAAAGTAAAAAAAGAAGGGAGAGTTTCATAACTAAGAATATACGGTAGGAACTGTCAACAATGGGTAGGCATATATTGACATTCCTCAACCTCAGGGAATTAATTAAATAAGATAATTGTAGGAAACCACCATTTTCTGTAACAGGTTTATATTTTTATATGTAAATGTCTTATAGCATTCTTAGGTATATTTTCAGTTGATGATGTTTAGAATTGTGCATCTTTTATGAATGTACCTACAGATTCATGTTACCAATTCTGATACTGCTCAGAATAAAGACTTACTATTGTTTTAAGCTCACAAAGTGGATACCCATAGTAAGCTTTTAGATAACACAGAAGTTCGTGATTTACTTTAGAATTACATTTAACTTCTTCCACAAAAGACATTTTGATGGTATTGTGTCAACATCAATTAGTTTTTTAGAGGGGAGAAAGGGACAACCTTAAGCTCTATCCTTATAAAGTCATTCAGTGACCTAGTCTCATGGAGATTTGAGAAAGATCATTTGTAGACACCCTACAAACTTGTCAAGTATCCCAATCTGGGATTTCTTGGCTATGAAGTGTTGGGCTGTCATTGCATGTGTCAAATGACAGATCATGATTGTTAATTAATCCTAATTATTATATTGGAGAAACTTATCAAGGCAGAGAAAAGAATGATCAGAAGTTTTACTTTGCTGTTGTGGAATTAGCTTCACGAGAATGTAAAAAATATATTTAAAAACAAACAAGAAAGCATGGAACCAAAGAAAACTTTCAGTAGACACTTAAGAACACTGTCATAAGGTGCTGGTATCTGTATTTCCATACAGATTTTTATTTTCAAGTTACATTTGTAAATGACTATCATCTTTTCCCTTTAGTGTATTCTCCTAAAGATACCTAACTCAGACTTCTACATAGTTTGGGAACACAAAGGTCATTTAGAAGCAATTCCCTACTGGATATAAGCATCCCTTTTTACCATATCTCTTCCTTCAGCACCAGAAACCTACATATTTTGAGGGCAATTTGGTCACTAGTAACAAGGTTAATGTTAGAAATTTTATCATATTTTAAGTCAAAATGGGTCTGGGTATAATTTCTACCCTTGGGTCCTTCTTTTGCTTGCCGAAGCCATGGAAAATAATTTTTATCCCTCTTCTAGTTGGCTGCCTTTCATACATTTGAAGACAGTGGTTCTTTATTTTTATGTCAAATCCACTCATAGATTAAGCATCCCTATTTCCCTTTATCCTTTTCCACTTGGGAATTTTCCAAATTATTACCATCTCTTTTTAGAAAATAGCCCATTTAACAGATGGAGTTCTCAACAATAGACGAAACCGTCACTTATTTTAAGCCCAAATATTTATTAATGCAGCTTGAAATAACGCTAGCTTCTTTGAGAACTTCCTTATTACAGTAGTTTATTTTAAACCTACAATAAGATATATGTTTATTTATTTTTTTGTCACAAGCCCTATTCTTAGACTACTTTTCCCCACTCTGTATTTATGCAGATGTTTTTGTGGCCTAAATTTAGGGCTATATATTCACCCAGGCATGCTCCTTAATTTCGTCTTCCTCTTCCAGCTATCATTTCAAGCTGTTTATTCAGTGATGGCGAATCTGCAATTTACTTCCGACAATGTATTACAGTAAAAGTCACAAATCTTCCTGTGGATTAACAGTAGGAGATCATTATCCTTGTTTTCTTTGGCCCTCAATGGAGATTAGTGAGCTGTTGGTGCCAGCAAGTGTTAGACAACACAAAAAATAAGATTTAATTGTTGAAAATGGATAAATACTAAAATACTTGTCCGGTGTTGTAATTGAATCTATTGAGGTCTATAAACATAATAAGGATATTTGAATTTTTCAAGTCTTTTGTTTTTTACTATGGGATTTTAAAAGCTTTATTATTTCTCATTATTTTTATGAATTTCTCTTGCTGGTCTGAAGCCAAACACTGAATTGTACACTGTATGGATGCGATGGCTCTGCTGGGTTCTGAGTCATACTCTAAATGAAGAGATGGCTCTGAATGTGTTCTCAAGGGTAAGTTCTGCTTCTGCATTTGAGCTACAAATTAAGAAACAGACTTTGAAAAAGATGCTGGGGCTTGAAGAATACATTCAAGGACAGAAGTGTAAAAAAGACAAGCTGTTGCTTAGAGATCGCAAATGAGATGTAAATGCTGGCCTACAGGCAATATGTCCTTCATAGAGAAAAAGTATGGAAAAAGAAAACTCTTTAGAATTCAGGCAGACTCCAGGCAAAGTTATATATATATGGTCGTGACTAAAATCAGGACAATGAAATGCTGAAAGTTGCCACGTGCACACACACACTCTATAGCATTTTACCTATAGTCCCCATTTAGTTTCCTCGGCTTTTTTCTCTGAGAATGCGAAAGCTTTTGTGTGAAAGTAGAAGATTTACCCACTGGTTTTTTTTGTGTGTTTTTTTTTTAAATCATTATAAGACATTTTATTTAGTCATAGCCAATTGTCTTACCCACTGTTTATACATTCAGACATCTGCATTTAAATTTTTTCTTCAAAAGCCGTAAGTGGAAGTTTTGGGTAGGTTGTTGGAGTTCTGCCCAGAAATTCAGTTTTCTTTATGTAAAATGGGCTTTTCTGTAAGTTGAAAATAAAGTAACACATACAAAACGGCTGACATTGGAAGCACTTGCAAATTTATGTCCTTTCTTTCTACAAGCATTCTCACAACATTCTCCCCTGCTATATTACCCACTAACAGATAAATACAAGAGATTTGTTTAAAAGGGCTTGTTGAAAAAAGTTACTACCTTACCTCAATATCAGTGAAAACTCACTTTAAAGACAAAATTGCATTCTAGTCCATTTTTGTTAGATGCTTTTATTTGTCTTGCTATTTATGTTTGCTTGTTTGATTTTTGTTTCTCCATGTGGTATGAATTAAATTGCCCCTTTTAAAAATTAAAAAAATTTTTTTTTTATCTGACCTATAGGTCTACTATTATTGAAATGAATTACATGCTATTTTAAAATATTTGCTAGAAGGGAAAGACCTTGTTTCCCTTATAGAGAGAAAAACAATAGGATTAATCAAAGGGAATAACAAGGACAGTGGCTGTACATGTGATGGTGGAGATGAACCAATCATGAATGTAGTTCTCCTTGGGGAATAAAAATGATCATGGCTTTCTGATGCCTTTTTATGGAACAGTGAGGAGAGATGAGTTGTTTATCAGGGTTTTATACTGTTGGGTTGAAATCCAGAAATGGCAGAGCCATTGATCACTTTCAGAAGGAGATGTCCAAGAAAAGGTTAAGAATAAGTTAAATGTTACTTCTTTCTGAGTGTTGAGAGAAAAATTAAAAATCAATTAGACACCAATTGGTGACAAGTGACATTTTGTTAATGCTATTTAATGGCAACTGTATACATTCTAAGACTGACTTTCAAGGTATTTCTATCCTTTTCCTGATGCCTTTCATCACCAAAGATACTTTTTCCCTCACTATATTTTTTGTCCATATTTCAAAACAAGACTGGGCAGAAGGGTGAGTGACCTGATCTTATCCCACACAGGCTTGGCCATTCCAGGTTTCCAGAAGAAATTTTCTGTCCTTGACCAAAACTAAGAGAGACAGAGAGAAGGAGGAGGGCCCAGAGCAGTCTCCAAAGTTGCACGTCACCAGCTCTCAACATAGTTTCACTCTGCAGGTGGGCGTGGGGCAGTGCAGGACAGGAATTGGGCCTGGGACCTCCAGCAAGGGAGGCACGACCACCCTGGGGGCCTCCCACAAAAGAAGCTTGCCCCGGCAAGAACTGAACTGGGAGCACACCCCGGCTCAGCACGTGGGCCCGCACGGGCCAGGCCAGAACCAGGACACGATCCTTAGATCCTGGGGCTGAAAGATGAGTGCTTAACCTGCTGGGCCATCCCAGTTTCTCCTGAAACTCTCTATAGAATGCCAAACTTTTCCTTTTTCATGATGTGATTAATAAAAGACACAGAGGACTGTGGTTGCACAGGGTTACTGCGAGTATGATCTCAATCACTGTTGAGGTTCTCTACAAGGAACAGACATGACGGTGGTTACCTGATTAAGTAGATTCAAGTCTTTATGGGTCCTTTCTTTTCTCTGTGAGGGTGCCCAGTATCCTCCTGCTCACCATAGTGACCAGACGTCCCGCTTCTGGCGGGACAGTCCTGATTTTTAACAATTTGTCCAGCGTCCCGTGGCGTTTTAAAAAAGTCCCGATTTTTGGAAAAATGCACGACAAGCTAGGGAACGGCGGGAGATAGACCAAATTTTTCATCAAGAACCCCCTCCCCTCCTGGTCAATGGTGTCCCGCTTTACCAATGTTAAAATCTGGTCACCTTACAAGCCACCCTTTCCCAATGCAAACTTCTCAGGAGCCAATTTGATAAAGTAATTCCCAATAACGACCAAAGCTCTGGGGTAGCAGGTGGGGTTGTATAATCAAATTTCTATTAAATTTAAGTCATTGTGAAATATTGGAGGCTGGGGATATTTTTAAGGCGAATGAATCTCCCTCTCACCAGTGACACTCCTGGAAAAGTAGCTCTCTAGAAATGTTAGATTCAGTCCTACAGACTCACATGGCTAGAAACTGCTCCTTTTGGTCCTTACATTGCCCCTAAGCTGCATTAATTATGTAACCTATTAGAGAACTGAAGTGCTGTTTTGGAGAGTGAAGTCTATTCTGTTCTCTACCACTTTAGTGCACTGATTTATTTATCAGTTTAACCCAAACAAGTAGCTCCCCTTTAAGGATATGGTGGAAATTGTAGCTGTTTTCTTCAGTGAAATACACTTATGCACATAGAAAATAAATGTACTGAATTTCACATTATTGTAGCCAACCTAGTGCATACCCACGAGATTCAAAAGAAATGGCGTGATGGACATTTCAGAGTTTATGTCAAAGACAGGCAGTTCTGGCAAGTTTCTCTCATGGGAAATGAGGAGCTGATGATGTTCACCCATAAAGTAGTGCTGAATATTCAGCATCAGCCCCTATTTTTACTCTCAGGCATCGATTCTGATGGGAGACAGTGCTTATGTGCCTTTCTATTGTTAAGTATGACAATTTTGTCCTTGTTCTTTATCAAAAGAAAACACTTTTTGATAAATATGGTTGGGGGAAAAGGCCAAGGATGAGGGAATATGGACACTATGGAGAATGGAGAGGAAATTAGAGAGTATATCGCTTGTCTCAGCCTACTGGGAAATTACACTGAGATCCAGCTTTGGAGCTGTGACTCACGTCCAGAAGGAACACATATTAAGTGTTGGGCCTCAGGTCCCGGGATGTGCTATATTGATTGAAAAATGTCCACAATCCCCCGCTCCACACCCACTCCCTGCTGTATCTATATTTTTTGCAATGTTATTTTGCAGCCTTTCTTGTCATGAAGTGGAATCTGTTCTACATTCCTGAAACTGGCCTTCATTAATAGTAGGCTTTGGTCAGTTGAATATGACAAAAATGACAGTGTGCTAGTTTTGAGGCTAAGTCTCAAGGTATTTCTCCACCTTCTCTTTCTCTTTCTCTCCTATCCTTGCCAAGAAAATATCCTCAGGCTAGCTTGCTGGAGGACGAGACCTGATTAGATATCCCATATCCCCAACACGTAAGAACTCCCATCTAACATCAGAAAAGCTACTTTGCTAACCTGCAGCTGATGAACAATGAATGAACTTTGTTGACTCTAGATTCTTAGAACCACTCACACAACTAACCCATAGTCACAGGAACAAAAATAAATGTTTATTGTGGCATGCCCATGAGATTTACCAATTATTTGTTTTGTGGCATTATTACAGGATTAGATAACTCATACACCCAGGCTAGTTACATATGGATCTAAACGTCCAAGAAAATCTTAAAATGGACATCTTCCTTACAGATCTTGATTTTAGGATGATGTGATATGGCAAATAAAGGAATATTTTCCCAAGAAATGCAGTCCCAGGTGTGACATACTCCAGCAAAGAATTCCCTCGAAATGATTGTACCAGGAATTGCATTAGGCCTTGAGAGTGCAGTGGGAAGCATAGTTCCAAAGGAGGCCATCTTCTGATGGACTTAAACTTGAATTGACTACAGACCTGGTGGTAGCCCAGTTTACTGAAACCAATAGGGACACTTCACACATTTGTGTATCGTCTATTGCCGACTAGACTTGTACTGGACTGCCATTTCTGGAATGATTCTATTGGCAGTAGTTCTAGGTAGAAATGTGGTTTTCTGACTAGAACCTCTTCAGAATCTTTACTCTTAACCCAAAAGTGAACTCCAGCAAGAAAAGTCTTAAAAGAAAAGAAAAAGCTGCCAACTATTCAATGGTTTGACAAAATTATGGCTGTTTTCCTGGACTATGATTTATTTAAATTTTGTGAGCCATTATCTTCTTCCAGGTTTTAAGTACTTTGTTAGTGATTTATGGGAGGTCAAAGGTCGTTGCTTCCAAAACACAGGACTCTTGGGTGGAAGATACGGGAAGACTTAGCACTGGGTTTTCTGATCTCTGATCCAATGTTCTGTCTCACTTCTGTGATTTAAGAGGGATTATTTGACCTCTTTAATCTGATTTCCTCATTGGAGACATCTTGTTGATGATTTGATTGTCTCATACAAAGAATTGTAGAAAAAACATTGCTGTTAAGAACTTTGGAAACTCCGTTTCACTCTAAACAATAATGTTCATTTCTCTTAAATGAATTTGAGATTTTTTTTTTTTCTTGCTGCAGAAGTAAATGACTCAGGTCAGCTAGAATGGCTGTCCAGCTCTCACATTAAAGTGGGGTGTGAAATACACCACACCCAGACACATACATATATGCACAAACTCACACACAGACAAAACTGTTCACTACTAAGCATATCTATATTCATTTTAAAATCACATTTATTTTATTAAAAAATATTTTTGTGAGGAAGCCAGGATGGCTCAATGAGTTAAGTGCTCACTTTGTAGCCCTGGGAACCAAGGATCAAATTCTGGTTCTAGCCCATATGGACCCATATGCTGAACTTGGGTGTGCTTCCCATGTGAGAGGTCCTCAGTTCAGTTCTCGTCCTCTGGTCCAGCCCCTGGCTTTAGGGAGTGTGCCTCCCATGGGGAAGGCTCCCAGCCCCCAGTTCCTGCTCTGCACAGCACCTGCCCACCTGGGTAGAATGAAACCATGTCAAAAACTAATGACATACAACTATGGAGACTGCCCCCCCCCGCCCCCCGTCATTCTCTCTGTCTTTCTCTGTCAAAAAAAAAAGAAAAAGCAATTAAATAAATCTTAAGAAAAATATTTCTGTGTTTCTGAATGTGAGAATAAGTTCATTTTCCTTTCAGGCTGGAGAAGGCACAGAGTTAACACCATCCTAGAACCAAATAGGAGTTTCCTTACTGTAAAGAAACAGTAATAATATTAACTGGGTGCTCCTGTAAGAGATGGATGGAAGTACTCTGAAAACAATAACAATAATGTTTTGACTTAAAAAGAAGCAAAATCCTCCAAAATTTGAGTGTTATTTTATATAGATAGAACTAGGTTGTGGGAGAAGCTATAGCACAGATGGTAGGAATAACTGACATTTGTTGAGCATTACCAAAAGTTAACAAGTGTTGAGGAGGATGCAGAGAATTTGGAACCCTAGTACCCTGTTGGTGGGAACGTGAAATGGTGCAGCTGCTATTGAAAACAGTATGGAGGTTTCTCAAAAAGTTAAAAATAAGACTACCATACGATCAAGCAATTTCACTTCTGCTTATTTATCCAAAATAATTGAAATCAGGTTCTTGAAAGGATGTGTGTGTTCCTCTTTCTTGCAGCATTATTCACAATAGCCAAGATGTGCATCTAGAAAATTATTAGTATGTCAGGCAAATTCTCCAAGAGCATTTTTGCTAGGTCAAGACGCTAAGGAAGGGAGTTTGTGTTTCTCAAGTTATTTCAACCAATTTTTGCGGGTATAAGCATTTTGGAATTTCTCTAATGTAAACATATATTAAACAAAAATATAATGGATGTAACCAACTTTAACTTCAAAGCACATTTTCAATTGTATTCTCCATAGTGTTTTTTCTAGTGAGCTAAATGTTTGATTATGTTAAGCAAAGTGGTCTTTTAGTAAGAAAAAAAAAAGGAAACTATTCAAATAATGATTATTTACCATAAAGTCAGGCTTCATGTATCATAATTTTGTAAATTAAATGTCAGTTTTCTAAAGTACTGAGGTTTTGTTCAAAAATGAGAGAACTAAGGGTGTAGGAAGAAAATTATTGGTTCTATCTAGATGATTAAAGAAAACTAAAGATGTAGGCTGCAGGACAAGCAGTGCCCTAAGGAAATGAAAGCTATCTTGGTGTAGAGATCTGGGTACCTCCCAATGTCCATGGCCACCCCACTTTTCTCCCTAGATTAAGAAATAAAGCTCTAGTTGGGCTGCTTGCCGGTTCGTGACCATATGATTAGGTTCTGGCCAATGAGATATAAGTAGACACATGTGAGATTTCTGGAAACCTTGCTCACAGAGAATTTACTTCTTTAACACTCTTAGCTTTCCTCTTCTATTTGATCTGCAATGCAAATACGGTAGCTCAACTTCCAACAGCCATACTGGAGCCCAAGAGGATTAGTAGGGTGAGAATTATGAGATAGAAAGTAAGGGACAATGATTGGCACTAATCTACTAGCTCTGGACAACCTATCTCCAGATATATATAATGGGATTATATATATTTATAATCTTTAGTCTCTATTCTGAAATGTACTTTTCATGACCCCACCTGGATCTGAAGTACTTCCTTGACTTCCTTGGGAATAAAAGTCCCATTGTCTCATTAATTTTGATGGCAGTGCCTGAGGCCTGGAGTCCTGTTCCAATACCTAAGATGAATGTTGATTACATAATTCAATATCCTAATGGCAGCCATGCCTAGAAATATGATTGAGGCCTTTGTTTCAAAATCTTTTGTCTCTATTTCATGATGGTTTGAGGTAAAAAGTGTATTTCTCATACCATATATACTGTCTTCCCTTCACTGCTAGTTAATTGAGCCAAAAACTCTGTGGCTTCCTTTAGAAACAAAATGAAATCCAAATACCTTTAAAAAAATCTCTGTAAAACCTCATATAAAGTGATCCCTGACTATCTCTTCAAACTGGGTCATTTCATTTTTCCCATTACTAACCATACTCCTGACATTCTGAACTTCTTTTCTTTTGCTGGAACATACCAAGCTTGGTGTCAGTTTTAAGATTCAACACTCACGTGTCTTTTGGAAGTGCTCAATTTTTAAATTTTCACGAGTTTAATTTCACATAAATTTTTCATTCAGATCCCATTTCACCTTTTGCACCCGCTATCATTAAAGTGATCACCAATCCTGCTCACTTATTTCTATTCTTCCTTTCTCACATAAATCATAGACAAACCAGATACTTGCTTTATGAAATTTTTAAAAAAGTTTTTGTGGCCTGTTTCTGTTTTAGAATTCTGCAAATGATAACCCTTCCTGTATTTGAACTTGTCTTAAATTTTAAAATATTTCTTGATTTTGTAAATTGAGCTCCTGAACCTAACCTACTGCTTCATAAAATTTGGACACAATTTTTTTTTTTTAATTCTGAACTACTTTGTATATAAATGTTGCACGGGTTTATTTATTTGGTTGGTATGAGCAATCAGATTATACTATAGCTTCAAGAACTTTGTCTCTTTTCTTTATACTGCTCTGGGCCCTACCATCTAGATCCTCAATTAGGGAACAAGAGTAGACAAAAACTCAGATATCATCTAACAACCTTCTCTCTCAATGCAAGAAACTTCTCTGTCACTTCTTGCTAAGTGGCCACCCAGATCCTTTGTGTATAACTCTGGTGACATGGAATTCACTGTTTCTACCAACCAAGCCATTATAACTTCATAAAACTCAGACTTCCTAGAGATTTCTCCCTTATATTTATCTTAAACTGTTTACTGGAAACCTTTACTGAGTGCTTCTAATTCTGCATTTTAAATCACATAGAATATGTCTTGTCTACATGCTGACCATCTGGCTATCTGGTTAAGTATAAGGGAATAATTTCTTAATGGTGATAAGATCTTAAGAGAATGAAGGCATGGGTGTGAAAAGGTGGGGCTAACCAAGAATGTGACCCATTTATACCAGCACACCTCTACTTCATTTATAATTCAATTCATACGAAATATCCTTCCTTTCCTTCTCTTTCTTCTATGATACCTCATCTTTAGTGTGCACACATTTCCAAAGTCAAAATATCAAAACAACCAAGAGAAAGAAGAACAGCATAAGTAATATATCTCTTCAAGGGTCTAAAGAACTGGACTGATTTCTTAGGAAACTCACAAGTTAGCCCCAGGATGTCTGAACAAAAAAAATGAATTATACTCTGGGAATAAAAAACCAGTGGTTACGTTTATTACATATCTAAGTTCTGTATCTTGTCACATGGGACAATTCATAAGAAGAAAAATTCAAAAGAATAAAATTGACCAAGCCAGAAGCATGTTTCCACAGATGTCAACACTTTACCTCATTCTGTCAATATCTAGCTTTGGTGCTCTTATTTTGTATCTACTTCATTTCTTCATTCTTCCCTTCTTCAGACACTAAGACAAAAAAAAAAAGCCTCAACATAGTGGTTAAGACAATTCTTATTTTGACAGTTTTAATATTGCATCATTATGTTTCTGTTTAAATGAAAAATGTCCTTCCACGCTTTTAACTGAAGCTGACTTTCTCATTAAGCCAAAGCTTTTGCCTCTTTTTACATAACAAATGTATAAACAGCCCACCTGCCTCAGGGTTACTTTCCATCTGTTCTTCAAGACAAATTCTACTGCATGTAAAAACAAAGGTCTTCTTTTTACAGACATTATGTGTTCATGTAAATGGAATTTGTAATCAACTTCTGTCATCTTTTTAGATAACAGAAGTGTTTCAGGAACTTCATGACAATTGATTTACAGAATATCCTGGTTATGAAAGGCTCATTATTCTTTTTTTTTTTTTAATTTATAAAAAATATTTCTGATGAACAAAGGGCAATTTAGATTTTATAAATATATATTCATTTGCACTATAAGTTCAACAGAAAGAGGGAGTCTCTTTTTTAATCAGAACCCAAGTGGAATTGAAAATCATGCAACTCTTAGGGTGGCAGAGCCACTGAGACACAGGGATCATCCGGTGTGTCTGTAGCCATGGACTCCTTTGGGAATTTGAAAAGAAAGCTATGCATTCTCTTCCTAGCAAATGTATATACATTCAAAAGTTCTGAGCTTGTGTCAGAGTCACTTTTGTCCTCTGGGGGATACAAATCATAATCCAGATAAAGAGCACTTGATTTAGTCCAACTCTTTTCAGTTTTGATGACAAAGAAATAGAACTTCATAGAAGCTAATTGATATAAAATTTTATTATTTAGGCCTATAAATAATGTTATTTATTAAAAAAACAATCATTTCCTTATGCTAGTAGGCTGTATTTTGTTATTTTAAAAATGTTTGAGTATTATTTCTGCTTCTTTTATTAATGAATAAATACATAATTATATTAAATTTAATTACTTTTATAGCTGAAGAAACCAAATCCTCTGAGGTTTACTCTCTTCTAAAAGATTGTTACCTATGGAGAATTATTCAGCATATTCTCAAATGAAGTGTCTTATTATCTTGCTCTTCATGTTTCAATAATCTTAGACCTTAATCAGGT